>LPNX010990031.1:7632-19493 GCA_001517045.1 Pseudotsuga menziesii | reverse complement strand
AGAGGGAGTATGATGCTCTACTTCAGAGGGAGTGACTACAAAATATCCTGAGGATCGACATGGTACTGAGAGTAAAGTGGATTCCAACCTTTGCTTCAAGGTTAAAGACGAAAGACCAGTGATACTCCTGTTATGTGTCGATGCACTATTGTTCTAGGTATGGAGGTGTGGCAGAGTACAGATGGAATCTTCCTTGGACGAGGGAAGTATGCAGTAGAGATCCTGAAGAGGTTCAGGATGATGGACTGCATGACCACACCTATGGCATCGAACATGAAGCTATTGAGTGATGCTTCATCAGAGTCGGTTGATGCTACGATGTATCGTCAGATGATTGGGTCCTTGATGTACCTGAGACCAGATATTTGCTTTGCTGTGAACACATTGAGACATGTTCACCTGATGGTTACAAAGCATGCAGGGGTACAGTTGATTATGGACTCAAGTACGATGCGAATCAGAAGATTAAACTAGAGGGTTATGTTGATTCAGATTGGGCAGGCAGTGCCATAGATAGGAAGAGTACTTCGGGAGGTTGCTTCAGTATGGGATCAGGTGTGATCTCTTGGTTTAGCAGGAAGCAATCCTGTGTGGCACTGAGTACAGCTGAAGCAGAGTATGTCGCAGCTTGTTCAACTAGTTGTGAGGCAGTATGGCTGTGAAAGCTACGGTCTGATATATTTGATCTCCAGTTGGATGCTACTTATATACATTGTGACAACCAAAGTTGTGTGAAGTTGTCAGAGAATCCAGTGTTCCATGACAAGTCGAAGCATATCGAGATCAAATATCACTATATCAGGGATATGGTGCAGAGAGGAGCAGTGAAGCTCCTGTATGTTGCGACGAAGGAACAGATAGCTAATGTATTGACGAAGCCATTGGCTAGGCTGAAGTTTGAGTACTTCAGAGAGAGACTTGGTGTTTTCCAGATCGAGGCTTCCTCCCAGGGAAAGTGATGAGTCCCAAAGCCATTCTGACGAGGAGGTCAGATGTAAGGGCTGATCCATTTTGTCATGGTGAGAGGATTTGGTTCCTTCCATGTCAGATATGAGTACTGACTACCATTCTGGGAATGGAGGAACCTGGTCAGTCAGGGACTGAGAGAGCCATTCTGACGAGTAGGTCAGATGTAAGGGATGAGCCATTCTGGTCATGGCTAAAGGATTAAGTTCCTCCCATGATAGATGTGAGTGCTGGCCATTCTGTCGAGTAGGACAGATGTAAGGGAAACTGCCACTCTTCAGGAGAGTGGAGGCACTTGGTCCATTACCAGGTAGCTCAGTTAGGGACTGGGGGCCATTCTGACAAGGGTGTAGGATTCAGTTCCTACCAGGTCAGATGTGAGTGCATAAATCTCTCATCATTGTGGTAGGAGGGGCTCCAGCCTGGGTGAGAGTCGTTCATCATTGTGGTAGGATGTGTTTCGTCCTGGGCGAATGTGAAAATATTTCATCATTGTGGTAGGAGGGGCTCTGGCCTGGGTGAAATTCATTCATCATTGTGGTAGGATGTGTTTCGGCCTGGGTGAATGTGCCATTCTGACGAGTAGGTCAGATATAAGTGCAGAGCCATTTCACAGATGATAGTTGATTGTGCCTATCATGCTGGTGAATGTGAGTGCTGGGCCTTTCTAATGTGATTGTAGTTTACTACATGATCATATGTGAGTGTTGGGCGTGCCTTTTTGATGAGCAGGTCAGATGTAAGTGCTGGGCGTGCCTTTCTGACGAGTAGGTCAAATGTAAGTGCTGGGCGAAGACCTACAGGAGAGTAGGCCTACAACCAGCATGAAAAAGGGCTGGCTCTGTAGAACTTCCTATGATGAGATAGTACACACATGATGATGACCAGTGGAGATCCAGATCGAGCTATGATCCAGATCCAGTTATGATGACTCTGAGAGATCCAGATCGAGTGATGATCCAGATCCAGCAGTAGTGATCCAGATCGAGTGATGATCCAGATCCAGTCCAGTGATGATGATCCAGATCCAGCAGTAGTGATCCAGATTGAGTGATGATCTAGATCCAGTCTAGTGATGATGATCTAGATCGAGTGATGATCCAGATCCAGTGATGACGTACTATGATGATCCAGATCGAGAGATGATCCATATCCAGATGACTTGAAGATGAAGATGACTTGAAGACGAAGATGACTTGAAGTTGAAGATGACTCAAAGACGAAGATGATCCAGTTGATGCAGAGAAGAAGACCAGTGCTGGAAAAAAAAATTGTGTCGAAAGAATACCTTCCTAGTTAAGAGGGAGTGTTGATGTATATGTAACTTAGGAATGTATTCTTCTATGTATTATAACCTGATGTTTATTCCAGGATGTTTCTATTATGTATTTGAGTCATGTGTTCATGCCCCGATGTTCCGATCGGGAGGATTAATAATGTAATCAAGTCATATCAAGTCATTAGGTAAGTCCCCACAGTTATGGGGCACTTGAGTTATTATACACTAATTAAGGTGTAGGCTCGAGTAGTAATTATTAGGTCGAGCCTACGTGTGAAATGGCAATTCAAGTGAACAGACTAATATAAATAGAGAGTGTGTCTCTCTATTTATCACTTGTGAATTACATCACTTTCTCTCTCAAGTGTGGCGCACCTTTGGAGAAGGAAATACTTTGGCTTGACAGAAGACAGAAGGCTGCTGTTGTGTTGGGAGGTCATCTTACTGTTTTGGGATCACATCTTGTGGTCATACTATATTAGAGGAAGTTGAGGGGTTTTCTCCATTTATGGTTTCCCCTCCTAAAATCTTTGTGTCTCTTGTCTCTTGTGATGTGCTTATATGATTGCTGTGCTTGTTATTCTCTCAGTGAAAAGATCCTAACATAATGCTAGCTTAAATGTTGAAAAACTAACACGATGAACATGTCTCCTCCTTTTGTACATGTGAGTGATACTAGACTTCCTCTCCTTGATATTCCAATCAAAAAGTATATTCCCTCGACATCGATCGTCAGAATGTGGGTCCCAACCTAGAAATGTTGTTGATATGGCTCCCACATCCTTATCAGATGATCTAGCAGATGAATGTGGGCTCTCATTCCCGGAACCCTAAAGTATTTAAGGATTCCACACTCCCTTAGTTCCCTCATAGTAATTGGATCATTTTCATCCTAGGAATCATCTAGTTCATGCTCATGCTCCTTCAAAATCACCATTTTTTGAGTCAAACACCTTTGGGGCATCCATAGGGTAACAATTAGACTCCATTCATTGAGATTAAACTCATATTTCATGCTAGATTTTTATTTTTAGAAATTCACGGTCACTGATTCTCTTTCCATATGGGAACATAGCGATGACATAGCCTCTCCTAGAGGAGTGAGCGCTCCTTATTCTCTTTCCCCTTTCCGAGAGTGTGTCAGTACACCTCCCAAAAGGGAGAAGAGTTGTCTCCTAGGGGGCACCCTCTACCTTGAAAAAACTTTCCTAAAATTGTTGAAAACATGATAAAAAGTAAAATTTCAACCATGAAAGGGAAGGGGGGATGATAGCTCTTATCTTATTCTAATGATTCACTGATTGGCTTCCTATAGCTCCCAAAAACTTAGTTACAAATTCCTCTCTCAAACATAATGTTTCACCTTATTTCTCTTACAATTAATGTGCCATTGATCTTAAGGAAATGAGTGCCATTAGATTTTAATTATTTGCAGTGAAAAGGAATGAATAATACCCACTAAACAAAAAAAATCTCATAGGAAACAGACAAGAATTGCTCAGTATAAATACAGTATAAACTTCATTAATCCCAGTAGTCTACAACAGTGTTACATAAAGGAAAATTTGAATTCTGAGGATAGGATTTGAATCACCAACTCAAACTGACTACATGGCTAACTACAAGTGTCTAAATCACTATAGGAGCTGACTAGCTAAGCTCTAGTTGTCTAATATAGTCTCTCAATCAATTACAATCAATCAAACCATTCTAAATGCAGTGGTAGGTGAGAAGTAGGTGATAATAGGTTCCTTCCCACATGCATCCATACATAACTGGCACTAACTAAAATAGAGGATATCTAGCTGAATGGAATTGAAGCATAACTAAGTTTGACTAGTCACCAACTGTTAACAACTGAAGGATGTTGGTGCCAACATGCCCAATGGCTCCTAAATTATAGGTATTGGTATAGGATTCTCCTAAACTGATGCATGAAGGCGCAATTAGTTGTAGTTAGCCTCAATCTGTGTTCCTCATACTCTAGTGACTGGTACATGTGGACCTAATAGTACTAGTGGACCCAATAATAACTAAATGAATCTTAAGTTAGGAAAATATAATATAATAGAAAATTTGGACAAGGGAGGATTATAAATCCCCGCACCCCCCCCTAAATCCTAACTTGGACAACTGCGGGCCCTAGAAACAAGGTAAAATGTTTCCCATATAAAATCTAAAAGATTAGAAAATGTTGATTAATAAAACAAGGAAATAGGGGAGAACCTCATGGGAAACCCCCCCCTTCAAAATAAGCAGGAACAGGAAATACAAGCCATTTTTAGAAGAAAAGAAACTTCCTCCTTAGAAAATAACTTGCAAAAAACTTTCTTGCAATTTGTAACTCTATGCAGTAGTATGGTTCTTCTATGTAGTAGCATCCTGAATCTATGCATGTGAACCTATCCAAACTAATGGCTATGTCTAGAGGAATTTTTCTCTTTGGAATAAGAAGAAAGTTCTCAACTTAATCAGTAACATAGACACCTACAGGATGGAAACTGAACCCATGTAGAGCAACTGAGATCGACTGATGAGAGAGAAAACATGCTTGAGAAGTCAAACTATGTGAGGAAAACTCAAGAAACTAATATTTTGTAGCCTTTAACATCAAACCATGTGTGGTATAATCAGATCCAAGTGTTAGGATCATGTGTCGACGCGAATGCATAATGTCTCCCTCTTTACTATTTATGTGAGGAGATGAGCACGTGATCAAATAGAAAGGTAGAGAAGCCCTAGGACTGTGGAGAGAGAATGATTGATATTAATAATCTCATATAGCTTCATAAATAGACAACTATTCACAAAATATAACATCAGCTAACTCATAAGAGAAAACTAACATCAAATACCCAGTAATAAGTTTGAAAGACACTTGTCGTACTTGATTTTTCACACCAAAATTGAAGAGAACAGCTACAAGCATGACTTGAAGCTCTTGAAGATTAAAATTCAAACAAAATAATATCATATCAGATCCAAATAAGATAATATTGGATCCAAATAAGTTCATATCATATCCAAGAGTGTTCTCCACTGAGATGGTAGATGCACAATTTTCTCCTTCTTCAAAACTCTGAGTATTGGTGCATTGAACCATGTAGGAATTTCCTGAAAGCTCAAGATCAATGAGAGTGAATGGATAAATCCTAAAATATGATATTATTTCCAAAATACAATATCATCAAACTCGTGAGAGAAAACTGACATCAAATCCCCAACAACAATTTTCAAAGAGACTTTTGGTACTTGATTTTGCACACCAAAATTGATGAGAAAAACTATAAGTATTACTGGAGGATCTTGCAATCATGTAGGAATTTCCTGAAATATATAGATCAATGAGAGTGAATGGATCACTCCTACAATATGATATTATTTCCACAAAATCCAAATTATTACTTTTCCTCACACCAGCAACATCATTAGAGATAGAGAAATCAAATTCCTGTTTATTTTCTGAAACAATCACGGGTAAACTATGGACATAATTAAAAATAGAAGAACCACTGGAGAATTTTTTAATAGAATGGAAGGAGAGTTTTTATTCAATACATAGATTTAATGTCTTCTTCTAGATAATCCATATGATAATATGAGATATCATAGGTCTCATAAAATTTTGAAGCAGCAGGAGGAGTCACTCCAAGGAGACTTTCTTCAATTCAAATTGACTGTGTGGAAGATTCTTCTTCTTCTTCATCCTTAACAACTTCATCAGAGAGATTAGAGGCCAAGAATTTTGAATAAAGAACTCTTTTGGTGCTGGGTGTGCTCTATAAATTGCTATAATGATCCTCATTGTGCATGCCAAATGTTCTATCTAATTCTTTCCACAAATCCTTTGGGTATTTAGCAGAATCAATAAGGTAGCGCAAGCTTAGAGAAAAGGCTAGACATATTGTTCCCAAATCTCTATCACTGTCATTTATCCATTCATTCTCATATTCATAAGACTCTTTACCAAGTCTAATATCTACCTCATAGATACCTTGTCGCTTTAGAGATGAAATCATCTTCAATTTCCATTTTGAATATCTTGTGAATGGAGTAAGAAGAGGAACTGATGAATCCATATGAAGTTGTACATACAAAATATCACTGCAAAACCAAAAAAATCACATTATGTCAGAATGAATCCTTCCATCTTGACATGTACACTTTCTCGGGGTCTGTCACACCCGTAGAGACTTCTCTGAATGAATCCATAGTTAGCAATGCACACTTTGCGGGACTTATGTGGAAACCCAGGTGGTTCTGGTGTATGATGGAGATCAGATAGACTCAAATATTTCCTGAGGAGGCTATGATACCATGTAAGGTTTTACATTACACAAAAACCTACATATGTTGATGAACATATGAAATGAAGCACAAGGCCCTATTATCAGGAGGGGCGGTTCGTCCACTTTTTTTATATTCCCAGAGGTGCGGTGGTTATACCATGTAGTTGTACCGATACTCCAACACCCTTGTTTCGGTGTAGCTTAGGGGAATTGAACCCGAGGCCTCATCTTTGATACCATATTAGAATTAATGTTCCATGGCTCTACAAAACAATCTGCACACTCATCTATAGATATGTGGCTCAACAACCCTTATCTATTAGACTCCTCTCTGATTTCTCCTTACTACTCTTCTAACATACTAACTATCTACTATCTAACCCTTATACAGATTGGGTTCCTCCTATTTATATAAATTACAAGACCATGCAGGTTCAACTGAGTACAGCTCAGTTATTACATACAGAATTAGATGCAAAATATCTTTTATTACATTGATGACAGGCCATACTAGCTGCAAAATTCCTTTATTGCATTGATCATGGTCATAAATAGCTATGGAAACATCTTCTGGCCTTCCTGTATAGGTCATAACTAGCCGCAAAAACCTATCCTTTGGTATTCTACCAACACCGACTCCTACAGTTTTCTGACCTACTACCTCTCTACCTTAACTCTTCTACATGCCAACCTGCCACTGACTCTGGGTGTGCTTTCCTCATCGCATATTCCTTTGCTATGTGCTTCCTTTTCATCCTTTTCCTTCCTTTATCCCATCGTGCACCTGCTTTTCCTCTGTTACAACTGTGCTTTAGGTTATTCTTTGTGCACTTTTCCAGGCCCAACATTGGAGAATGATGCATGTATGAAAGAACATTTGTAAGTTTGACCGATAGCACCTTGTCTCAGTCTATGACAGTGTAACCATTTTTTACGGCTAATAATGACCGACAATAAGTGAACTGTATGTAAACGACCCTACGTGGTCTTGTAGAATTTATAAATAGGAGGAACGCATTTTGTATAAGGGTTATAAAATAATTGAATAAATCAGAGAGAAGTTCAATAATAGCATTTTAGTAGGCTGTTGAGCTATGCAACCCATTTTGCAGAAGGGTTTTCGAATAGTAGGATTCAATCTGCAGCTGAGTGCGCATATAATAGGGTAGAAGAGTTGTTCAATACTATGTGTGGATTAGTAGGAGAGTAGAGTAGATCAAAAGCATAATAAAACTAGAGAGCATGAGAGAAAGAAAGATTCTAAGCTGAAAAGACATATCTCAAACATTCTGCAGTCAAGTCGTAGACTGAAAGGTGCCATATATATCTCATACTAGATGAAGAACACCTTTTTGGTTTTTCCCTATAGGGTCTCCACATCACAGCATGTTCTAATTGAATGTGAATGTTGAATGTTTGTTATCTTGTGTTATTTACATTTATTGTTTAAGTGAATGTCACAGTATTGAAAAAAAATTCGAATGAATGAATGATCAGTATTATTGGAAGCATCATGCATTTTTTCAAGTTCATTTGTTGTTAAATTGATAAGGGGTAATATGTGTCGCAAGCTGGTTGTGTCACATGGTTAAGTTTTTCATTTGTTGATTAAGTTCATTTGCACCACTGTTGAGTTAGTAAAAATAACTCCAACCATATGACTCTGTCAAGCTCCTTGGTTGTGTGCGAAGGGACTGTAATCCCTCATCAATTGTAGAAACATGGTTATGGAAATTACCTATTAATATATCTTAGGTGAGACTGCGCCTGCGCCACAGGTGTTGCTAACCGAGCTTTCTCTGTCAGGATGATATCTTTCGGTGTTTTGTTGTTTTTGTGGGTTTTTTAAGCCTAGGTCTCAAGTGTTAGGAAAAGTAGCCAACAAATGGTTCCTTTGTTGAGACTTTTAATCATTTGAATAGAGAAAAATGTTATGGCACCCAACGAGGAAGGAAATCGAGGATTGGTTGAGTCTGAGACATTATCATTTGCGTAAAGGGAGAGCAGAGGATCGCATTCACAGTTGATCCCAGAAGCCTAGTTGGACCGATACCTATACACATATATTCATGAAATATTCTTTGTAGAGTTTCCTATTGTGCTCAATAAGTGGTGTTCAATATTGGAAACTCCATAGGTAAATTTTCAGTGGAGAGAAGTAGTCAAGTGGAGCGCTCAGCTGATACACGAGTTAGAAAGTGTAAGTAACCCCATCTCTAGAGCTGTTGATTTTTTGGGTCGATAGTATTTTACAAGGATATATTATTGAGTTTGCAGTTGAGATGATAACCTCATACACTGAGGCTGAAAGAAACTTTTTCCAAGATTCCCACGGGTGGTACTTGTTATCTATAAATACATGGATAAAAAAGCACGTCTATGAGAAGGGAATTTTGCAACTGAGAATTTGAGTCACATATCCATAAGAAAGGATATGTTACAGACAACCGCTAAATAAAATTGGAAATGGTGACCTGAGATGTTCCCACAGAGTACAAAAGATGGATTTTTAAGGAGTGGAAGAAGATTCTAGTGGGGGAAAAGAAGAAAGAAAATAGAAGAAAGATGGAGTCCTATCCTGTTCGGAGAAAGGGAGTATGAGTTTGAGTCGCATCTAAATGAAGGGTCTTGTAATGAAGAGGAAGAATATAGCCCAATTTCTGAAGAAGCATAAGAGTGAAAGGAATCCGTAGAGACACCAAGGTCAGAACGTAACTACACCACACCAACAACATCACTAGAGTTAATATCTAGAGCCTCGTCTCCTGAAAGAACTGTGAATACTAGTAGTACTAGTGCTACGACTAGTGCATAAGGAAGTCCACCTTCGTTAATTTTTTCATTGAGCATCCTTGATGTTGACTCAATGGTTGGGATAGATATTAGGTTACCTACATTCAATGGAAGTGGAGTAAAAGATCTAGAGAAACATTGGTTCCTCTATGAAGCCATTTGGACAGTTTGTCAAGTTTAGAATGAGGACATAAGAAAAGCACAAATGATCACGACTCTATGGGGTCATGCGCTAGACTGTTTTATGAAGTTCTGCATAGTACCAGCAATATATCCATAAAATACTCTTGATGAGATCTAACTCACGATGATTTATGTGTTTAGAAAACCTAAATCTGAGTCGTAGTGTCTCACTAAAATCAAGGAGATAAAACAGTCATCGATGGAGTCCGTATGGGATTTTGACTAGTGATTTAAAAATCTGATGGCCAAACTAAGTTTCCAAATGTCGAATGTACAACACAAAGAGTGGTTTATTGTTTCACTGTTACCACACATCTGAGGCAGTTTGATGTAATAGAATATTGTGTCGTAGATGGAAGCGTTGGAAATAGATATGAAGTTGGAAGCCTCGTCGATCAGAGATGGTGGTGCAAGCATGATGTAGATTCAATTGTAGTTGGATAACGTGATGGTACAAATTTAGGATATCAAGAAGGGAAAAGACGTTCAGGAGGATTTATGGTAAACAATATGTAGAAGGGATGGACACCACATGGATACTTTTTTGTCGTACATGAACTATATCTCGTAATGTGCACCTAATCCATTGAGTACCCAAGGCCTACCCTGGTGCAGAATATGCCAGATTAGAGGGCATCATAATGAATACTGTATGTACCTATAGAATATTGTAAGTAACCTAGCCAATCTTTATTGTAAATTATGTAAGTCACTAGGACATGATCTGAAAGATTGCAGAGCATACAATCTCTTGAAGGAGAAGATGGTAGACACTTACTTAATGAAAAATGATAGGCATGCTTAGGATGAATAGGTGCAAGTGCACTACCAGCCTGCGCATCATCCACAATATCAGCCTCAATACCCATAGAATCAATATCCACCACAACAACAACACCCTCTTCTTAGCGAGGAGGATTTCAAAGGAAGAGGACAGTACCCAGGAGGATTTGGAAGAGGAAGAGATCAAGTTGTGTGCTATATGTTAGAATAATCAACCCATAGTATTTACCCACTTAGACATTAATTCATTTATTTTTGTCTTATTTTCCTAGTCCATGAGTCCCACCATGTGCAAGTTGCTAATTGACTATCCATAGAGGTCAAACTTGCCATAATTGACTCATGTAGCACTTGGGAAAGCCTTAGGAATCAAATCTTCTTTATTCCTGGCCTCCTAGGTGCCTATCTACTTTTTCTGCTTTATTCCCTACTTTTTCAGTGTTTTAAGGAACATAGGAAAGCAAGACTAGGTGAGGTGAATCAGCTTTGTTGCCTCTTCCTCCTCCACTCTTTTCTCCATGCAAAAGCATGTATGAGCTGCCATTCCACCACTCATTATCTTTCCCATGCGCCCTTGCCAATTCGTGAGCCTCATGACAGATTTGGGATCAGCTTTTTACACCTATGGGGGATTTGCCTATTTTGGGTAAGCCTGCTTTATGCTAGTTTTGGATGCCTCCTTATGCATTCAACCTATTGATGTATTCTATATATTTAGAAACCTATGTTATTACAGGGTTGTCTATTGTACACCGAGTTAATATAATTTTGTGTTACATCTCCATATTCAGTCTCCATTGTTGACAATTTTGCATGATCAATTGTAATTTGTTGTGAGTGAAATTAATCTATTACTGGTCAGAATTTCTACATGGTATCAGAGCCATTGTAGGTTGTTACTCTCCTTCAAAAATTGTTTTGCAGGTTTGACATCAATACTGGGAGCCTTCTACTGACAGTCGGGACAGATTTTCTAAAGCTATGGATTCACAGAAAACTATCTTGACTCCCTTCAACTATTTTGAATGGAAAGCAGAGATGGAGATCTTGTTGAGAGAAAAATTCCTCTACAGGGTGACTATGGCAATAGAAGCAGAGCCCAATGCAGCTGCAGAGAAGATCAAATGGCACAATCAGAGAGATGAGGCCTATGGCCTCCTATGTCTCAGTATTTCCCGAGACCTCATTTTCCATCTCAATGGATTAACTTCACTGGATCAAGTATGGGAGAAGCTGTCTGAGATTTTTGGAAAGACAGATGAGATGAGGGGACATCAGATCAAAAATGAGCTGATGTCTCTGAGTCCCAACAGCTTTGAATCCCTGCAGCTATATTTCTCCAAGTTCAAAGCACTAGTTTTGCAGCTGAAGCAGTGTGGTATCGAAAAGAAAGATGATCAACTCATATTGGCCATCCTCTCGAAGCTAGGACCTGACTACTCAGTCTTTGTTTCGACCTTCTATGCCACAAAACTCATAGCTCGAACCTGGAAGATGCCTAGCCTTGTAGATTTCATGGAATCTCTCACACAAGAACAAGACAAGATGGTGATGATGGGAACCATAAA
>LPNX010990021.1:0-46091 GCA_001517045.1 Pseudotsuga menziesii | reverse complement strand
ATATATATGCATTTATTTTCCTACGGTTAAATTGACTTGGGATGGTTATTGACATTACAGTTTTAGAATACTGAAATCGTTTTCATTTATTCATGCCTCGGTTTCTTTTACATTGATATGAAATACCAATTCGATTATTCATGTCTATGTTGTAAGATCTGGAATACCATTTTGTTAATTCATGTATGTGTTGGTAAGATATATCTATACTCCATGTTTTGATATCAATTGTGTGATATTATAAATATGGAAATGACATGCTAGATGATTATCTCTACATTCCTTGGATAGAATTATACGCTGCTATTGAATATCATAGGGCTCTTTCTTAGAGATGGAAAGAAATTCCATGATGTATTTTGTCTACCAATGGTTTCCTAGCTTTGCAATCTAACTGATTTATTATCACATCTTGTATACAATTCCCATTGTCTGCATTGTGGGTGTAATAATTTTACTATTTGTAATCTTTACCAAATGTCAACATCTGCCATTTTTTGGGATCTAGACCCTTCACATGTCATCTCTTTAGGTAATATTTTTAAATGGGAGATACGTAATCTGAACTTTGCATATGTTTCAAATGCCAACGCATGGTAGATATGTGGGTCCAAACCATTGCTTTTTCATTCCTTATGGTATGCGTTGAATGATGACATAAAAAAAAATAAACTCTAAAATCATCTCGCCTTTGTATTTGTTGATGTAGGATCTAAACCATGGATCTAGTTTGCATACGATATATAACTATAGTTGGAAGCACGAATTTCCTTTGTTATGTCATAATGGTCATATAGGGGTGGAAAAGATTCATTTTATGCGGTTTTCTAGCAATAGAAACAGTTTTAAAACAAGGAAGTTTTGGCTGTGTTATTCCCACCTTAACAGGAAACAGCTCGGAATCCGAGGAGGATTTTACTCCACCCTAAACGGAAAACCGATCGGTAATATTGCCACTTGTCCTTGCATTTTTTCCTATAAAAAGAGGATGGTGAGATGCTGAGGGGAGGCATCCTAGACTTGGGTCTACTCCTTTAATCGAAAGGGAGTCCTCAAAAATCATGCGGGTATCTGTGCTTTGAACTTTTCTTATAGGATGTTGTTGGTTATATGATGCTCGTGGTTTCATGGTTTGATTTGTGCTTCCCTCAACTTAGTCTTGTATTTGTCACGAAGTCGATTTGGAGTTTTCAGGTTTATTATTTTATGAAACCTCTGCAACGATTGGGGTTTTCATGTTTATTCTTGTATGAAACCTTTGCCATGATTTTAAGTTTGCAGGTTATTATTCTAAGAACTCTCTACAACGATTTAGTGTTTGCAGGATTATTCTTTTATAAATCTCTATTTTCTAGAAGGATATCGATCTGCACATGTAGATATATTATTGTTTATAAATCTTTGTTTGGAGCCACGATTTCCGGAAGGATATCGATCTGCATGTTGAAAGGTTATTCCTTATAAAAAATATTGGTTTGTGATCGATCTGGGTATTGGATTTTGTTCTTGATAAACCTCTGTTTGGAGCCACGATTTTTGGAAGGATATCGACCTGCATTTTGTTGTTATTCTTTTTAAAAATCTGTGTTTGTGCCATAACGTTGATCCATAGGTTTGAACCTTGCTCTTCTTAAATATTTATTTTATGCCACGAGTTCATGAATAGTCTAGATCTGTTCATTGGGTATATGATGCTCATGTTTTGATGAGTTTCTAGATCAGTTCATCTGTTAGATGTTCTCACTATTCAGAAATGGTGGTTAATGCTAGTTCAAGTTTATTCTTGTCTGTTTATATTAGAATCATTGCTTAGTATATTGCATGATAATTTTATTAAACGCTGGTTGTTTAATTATTTGGGAAGGCATGAGCTATGTTTTACCACAATCGTTGTTTTTACAAGATGATTATGTCAAACGCTGCTGAAGTAATTCGATCTGGGGCTTTCTATTTTCCCATGATCTCTTCAATAGGGTGAATGCATGACAAATGCTGCTATATTATTTCAAACTGGAGTTTGGATGATCTGCACTTGTTCTTTAGAGGTTTTCAATATGCCATGTTTTCAAAAAAATCGACCTCTAGTTACGAAAAATGCCTCTTTTGGCTTACTCGAGTTCATACTCAATCTCGAAGTAGCTAGTTGAAGACTGAGTTAATATGGATATTTTTATGTTTTTTTGTATTAATGTATTGATTAAAGATGGATTGTTGACATATATTATAAAGTTGGAATTCTTTCAGACCTAGCAGGAACCATGGATAAGCAAGCATGCTGATATAGAGCTTAAATTGTCCTTTTTAGATCAGATACTAACTCATGGTGTTCAGCCGGGAGCTTATTCTCGGTTAAGCCGGTATAGTTTGTATGCTAACTGATTGTGCAGAGCCGAGTTGTGAACTTCCCTTTTGGGTTTAGGGAATACAAATTTCCCACTACACCCGCCTTGTTTTGAGGCTGAATCAAATTGTAACAGATAAGTCGCATCATTGTACCCCCTTTAAGGAAGAATTAATAAAACGACTAACAATTGGTGGACGTAACATCGTGGACGAGGTGAACCACATGAATATGGTTGTCTTGTCCTTTTTTATTATTATGTTGTGCATGTTTATATTTTCATGATGATGTTAATATGAATGCAGTATAAAGGTTATCGATGGAATAGGTTAATAAACATATTTTTGCAGACTTTCAATTCAAAAGCACTTACTTGGATGGTTTATAGCTCTATTAAAGAAATGAATTTTTTTTACCCATTTTATCTATTTCCACAACAAGGTACTTTGGGGTCGTTACATGTATGCCCTTTTTGTGGAAGAATATCCAAGAAATATGCCTTCATCCATTCTAGAATCAAGATTTCCTAGATTATCATCTTCTCTTTTTATGTAACATCTACCTCCAAAAACTCTAAAATATTTAACTAAAGTTGGTCTTCCGAACCATAGCTCATGAGGAGTCTTTTTATTATTTACTCCAAGTTTTCCTTTGTTTTGTATATAGAAAGCTATATATACTACATCTCTACAATATCCATAAGGAACTTTTGCTTCATTAATCATAGCACTAGCTACTTCCTGAACTATCTTATTCTTTCTCTCAACTACTCCATTTTGTTCAGGAGTTTTTGTTGTTGAAAAATGCCTCTTGATTCCATAAATTTCACAAACTTACTCATTGAATTCATTTGAGGTGAACTGTCCACCATTATCTGATCTTAGACATTTAATATTGTGATTTTCTTGATTCTCAACAAGTGCTTTGAAGGCTTTAAATTTCATAAAGGATTCTGATTTTTCTTTAAGAAATTTTACCCAAGTCATCCTTGTATAATCATAAAATAATAACATAAAGTAATATTCACCTTGAAAGCTTTTAGTCCTTGTTGTTCCACAAAGATCAGTGTGAATTATTTCTAATGGCTGAGAGGTTGTATGTTTTTTTAATTTTGAAACTTGTTCTCGTTTGTTTCCCATGAAGACAGTTTCTACAAACATGATTTGGTGGTTTTATAATCTTTGGAAGATTTATTACATCTCCCTTCTGACTAATTTTTACAAGATTGTCAAAGTATAAGTGCCCCAGCCTTCTATACCATAGCAAACTTTCATCAATTTGGCTCATATAACATTGTTCTTCATTTTCTAGAATATACACATTGCTTGGAGTTCTCACAGCATTTCCAACAAGTTTTCCTGAATCTTTTCTTTTGATTTCACACTTCTTGGAATCAAATATACATATGTGTCCTTGATCACACGTTTGGCTCACACTCAAAAGATTAGGTTTTAAGTTCTCTATGAGAAGAACATTTTCATCTTTCATCTTGTCTGTAATAGCCACTGTACCCTTCCAGATTATTTTAGAGGATAGATTATCTCCAAAGGTGACTTTTCCTTTTTGCTTCCTTTTTAGGATTAAAAACTTAGTTGGGTCACCTATCATGTGTTTTGAGCATCCACTATCTATAGCCATAGATTTTGTTTTTCTGTAGCACATAAAGATAATGAACATTCTACATCATCTTTCTTCTTCCAAGCTATGTTTTCTTTCTTCTTCCAAGCTATGTTTTCTTCTTTTCCTTGATATTTTGAGGCGTCATCCATAGGAATTACTAGTTTACACTTTCTAGCAATGTGTCCCTAATTACCACATTTGTACCATTCTGTACTATAGCTTTGTAGAGGAGCAAAAGAATTGTAGTTTCTTCCTTTCAGATTGTTTTTGGTAATATTTTTCTTATAAAAATAAGTATGTAATGTAATCCCTTTCTCCATAGGAGTCTTTGGTTTACAATTTCTAGCCATATGTCCAAAATTGTTACAGGAATTAGAGGAAATTTCAACTCAAAATGGGCATCCTAAGGAAAATTAATAAAATAATAAAATAATGTTTATTAATTTTGGAGGAAGAAAAGAAAAAAACTACTTTTTAAGTTCGTATTTTCAACATATCTCCTTGTGTGTTTACTCAAATTTCGATTAGGAGAGCTCATTGGATGCGAAATTAAATTCCACATCCAATGAGTATGCACTTGGTATACTTTGATGGGCCCCGCTACCCCCAAAACACAAAATACCTGAAAAAAAACATGATGATGATGTCATCATCACATTTTTTCATGTATTTCTTGTTTTTGGGGTAGTGGGCCCATCAAAAGTATGCCGAGTGAGTATGCGTTGGATGCAGAATTTAATTTCACATATAAGGAGCTCTCCCTATTGAAATTTGAGTAAAAACATAGGGAGATATGTCAAAAATATGAACAAAAACAGTAGTTTTTTTTATGATACCTATCCCCAAATTTATATTAAAAATTTGTTTAAGAGGTGCTCCCTTTTTGAATTTCAAATCATTTTGATTGGATAATACATGATGACATGGAATTTGTATATTTTTTGGAAGGCCCATTTTAAATTGAAATTGCCTCTAATGTGTAACAGTTTCCTGAAAAGAGTTGTTGATGTTTACTTGTAACTGGTCTTTTAGGCATCATATCTGTTCTTTATAAGGGAGAAGTAGATTTCTTACTTTCTTCTTTTTTAATTTGGCTCATGAGTACAACAACATAGCTTCTTTTATTTCCATCTTGATATGTGCATGAAGAATATCATGGTTTCTTTTCATTGTCAAATTCTAATCTAGATTTATCGCTTGATGGTCTTTGGACACTTAGGATTTCATCTAAAGTCCTTGAGATGTCTTCAGACTTTGATTTGATTGATTCTTCATATATATTCTTTCTAAGGTGCATAATGTCTTCTTCAATCCTTTCATATTCTTGTATTCTCTTTATGATCTGTTGTTCTAGATTGTTTTCCACTCTTTCAACTTATAGAACCTAATTTTTTAAGTTAGCAATCATTCTTTCTACATCATTGTTTTTCTCTTCAAATTCTATCATGCAATTTTTTTTATTTTTTGTACATCCTTTTATACTTCTCTAATTCTTCATGAGAATTTATAAGTTTTGCTTCAAGATCTACAAGATCTTCTATTTCTTCTTAAGGGATTTTATTTTCAAAACCCATGAATAGGACTTCAACATCTTCATTGTATTCTTTGGAATAGATTTTTTTCTTATTCTTATGAAACTTGTTCTTTTATATGGTTTTATTATTTTGATATTTCTTATGACAGCAAGGTTCTTCATCATCACTATCCTCTTCTCTTGGGTAAGGACACCTTTTGGAAAAATGTCCAATCCTTCCATAGTTAAAACATTTCAAGGGTAGCTTCCCTTTGTACTTTCCAATGCCTCTCTCAATTTTATTGATGAAGAGAGATTCCTCATCATCTTGTTCCTCATATTGGATACTGGACATAGCTTCAAAGGCTTCTTCCTTCTTTGATGATCTAGTTTGTCCTATTCTCATCTCACGGGCAGTGAATATCCCATGTAGTTCATCTAATGTCATAAGCTTAATATCATCTTGTTCTTCTAGAGAGGAAACCTTTGAATCATACTTCATTGGAAGGGTTCTCAGTACCTTGTCGACTACGTCTTTCTCTTTTATATTCTGCGATATTTTCTTCCTCTTTCATTTTTAGGTTTTCAAACTGTCCTTTGTAGGTCTGAATTTTGGATTCCTTGACTTTGGGCGCTCCTTCATAGGCACATTTTAGTTTTCCTGAGGCATGTTTAGATGTTTTGAATTGAATTACTTTTACAAGTACTATCTCTATTAACCCACTCAAAATTGCATTCAAGGATTTTGCATTGGCCTCATATTGTCTTAGTTCTCCTTCATCTATAGGTACGTCATCTAGTACTTTATATTCTATTTCAACAATCCTCCAAACTTTGTATCCATGATCCAATGGCAGTTAATTCTTACACTCCAGTATGCATAATTATCTCTAGTCAATAAAGGAGGTATGTTGGTGGCTAACCCTTGTCGATCCATAGTGTTTTTAAATGGGATCTTCCTTCCATTGATTAAGTTGTAATGAAGGATCTCACTCTGATACCAATTGTAGGAATATTTGACAATATTGAGAGGGGGGTTGAATCAGTATTGATAAATTTTAACAATTTAAACTAATTTTAATTTATTCATTAACACACATGATCAACAAGAAAATATAGAACACAAATTTATCGTAGAATCCCAATTGGGTAAACTACCAGTACTTCCTATTACTACAAAATTATATTTCACAACTAGTTTTTTCCTGCTACTATAGACATGGATGGTACCACACCCTATTTACAAAAAACTACTAGAAAGAGGCTATGACCCCCTGTTTTATCATCTGCTACTAAAATTATGCTACAACACCTTATTTACCAGCTACTACTGGAAGGAGGCTACAACCCCCTTGTAGGCTTGTTGCATGCCTTAGCGCTTACCAACCTCCCTTATATGATAATTTGATCTCTGACTGTTCTACATAAATTGATCTATCAATTGAATGTACAAAGACACTTATTTAAAGGTTTAAACCATTGTTTATATACCCTCAAACATATATCTTCATTTAGCAATCACCTATCTTCATTGTGACTCTTACAAACAAATAAACTAATTCAAAATTACTTCTATGTTTGTCATTTTTAACTTTGTTTAATTTATCAGTCACGACCTTCCACGGTTTCCTTTCTGCAATGTCCTTTCTATAACATCCTATCCGCAACAAACTCTCCTCAATAGATCATTTCCACATTGACCTTTCCACAATCATATTTTTGCAATTACCTTTCCATAATGACCTTTCCGCAATAATTTTTTTTGTCCTTCTCCAATTGCAGATTACAGATTGTGGGTACGCATTTCAACTTTCCTCGAAAATTGTTTTCACAATTAGCTTTCTGCAATGAACTTTCTGCAATCAGAAACTTCTTCTTTTCACAAATGCAGATTGTGGATTGAGGGTAAGAATTTTGAATTTTTTCAAGAATTGATTCCGCAATTATCTTTTCGCAACACCTTTCTGCAGTTGAAAACTTCTTCCTTCCGCAATTACAGATTGCATATTGCGGGTAACTTTTCTCGATAATTGCTTCCGCATTTATCTTTTCATAATGAAATTTTCTCAATTGTGGATTGTGTATACCTTCCACATTGTGGATTGCGGATTCCTTCTGCATTGCGTATTACAGATGTGCCTCCCAACTTTTTCAAAATGTGCTTCCAAAAATGTCTTTCCACAACTCCTGTGAACTGTCGATTGTTTTGGGGAATCCTCCTCTTTCGTTGATCATTTTATCAAACATAGAACTTCACTTTAGTGCTCTCGAATGTTATCTTCCATGCAAATTTACTTTGCATATTCTTACCCTGTCATTGATATATTTTATTGATATGATCTTAGCCATGCAAACTCTAGTAAATAAGCTGATTACAACTTCACGACTCTCCATTGATTGATCAAAGGATTGAACAATCAAGATCACTCATATTTCTCCTGACTCGATCCCCTTGCTAGATCCTCTCATGTGTCTTTCCATCCTTATCACATATTACATATTATACCTTTGTCATTACCGAACTCTTTTGACATCAATGGAAATTATTTCTAACATGAGGATGATGCTCTACTTCAGGGGGAGTGCCTACAGAGGGTCTCCGAGATCCACATGGTACGACAGGATGGGAAGCTTCCTAATGAACTAAGGCTTTACCAAGAGTAAAGTGGATTCAAAGCTTCAAGGTTGAATACATAATACTAGGATATGTCGATGAACTCATAGTATGAACTCATTGTAGATGCAAAGAAAGTAATGAGTGTTATCACTCAAAATATACCTAAGGTTGTGGAAGACAATCTCAAGGTAACAACACAAACCACTTTTAGAAAGAAACTGGCTTTTCTTTCTAGAGAGGGATCTCTCAGATATAAATTTAACAAGGCCATCTATTGGATTCAACAATTTTAAGTTATGCAAATGGTTGAAACAAAACATATAACCATTGGGAAATGGAGTCAAAACATATAAAGATAATACAAAGCTGCCTACATAGAATCTCCACAAAGGCAAGATAATTATTTAGTCATAGTCATTCATTGATTTTCAGGTGATAGGAAAGAAACATGAACAGTCCATTAATATAGAGCATCATAAGATGAATTCAATATCAACTTTAGAAGAAATGTTTGTGAATATCTGAAACAATAGCCAAAGCATAACATGTATGAATTCTGAAACTATTAAACACTGCGTTTAGACATGAGAAAAAAAATGGAAGGTAAACACTTAGAAAAAATTCACAAGGAAAGAGAGCACAGACTGTAACATAAACAACACTTGAATATTTGAAGATCAACTAGCATTCAGATCTGTAATTTTATTCAAAATAGGTTCTCACAAAAACATCAATCCAAACTTACGGGTTCCAACCCCCGATACATTAATAAAATTCAAATATATACAAAAATAGGTTCTTCCAAGACCATCAATAACCAACTAATATGTTAATCATAAGTTCTTGTAACCATATCTCTAATAATTAGGAATAATAATTACATGCTTAGTTTGAAATAAGAAATTGCTTGATTATAGCAAACTCCATAACTGGAAGGCATCACGAACAAACAACTTCCCGAAACTGTAACACCTGTCTTCATGAATGCAGTATGTATTTGGTTATCCCAAATTTCTCCACGATCTTCCATTTTTCCACATTTGGAGTGTCATACTCTGTCATCTCTCTTATTGACACCTCCAAATCCACATAAGATTCATAAGACATAGCTAGTAATCCTTTTTTCATAATTAAAAACCTTTCCAATATTTCAGAGTCTTCTGTCAACTTTCCACAATAACATTTCCTGTCAATCCTTTGTCTAAATATTCAAATTTAGAATGATCCATGTGATTATGTACCAATAAGATGTGATATTGTTCCTGAGAAAACAACCGTCCTTCTTCTTCCCAAAAGGAAGGGAGAACATCATCAAATAAATCTTTAAAATCCATCATGAAATCCTTGATTTGAGAAGACATTTGATTCACTTTATCGTGCACGACATTCATAAGTTGATGTTTATTGATAAAATTCTTTGCCCATAACACAATTGCTACCATGTCGTTGATCCCAATGTCCTACAAATTTTGATATGTCAGAGAATTCAAGAAATTCACAGCATTATGAGCAGTATTCAGAGGCTTCTTTTCCATAGTTTAATTTTCCAATTTCAATCTTTGAGCAGCCAAATTTACCATTGCATTTTCATCATCAATAAAATTTAAATAATTCTTGAATTTAGTGATTTCCATAGAAAAAGTATCCCAAATCAAATGTTTAGCTCCTTGTGAAGGAGCTCTTCCTGTATTTATCTCTTTTAATTCATTAATTTTTTTTGTAATTGGCTCTTATCATTCCACACTTATTCTTCCCTTCAATGCTTTTAGCCAATTCTGACTTGATGTTTTCATTCTCATCTTTCAATTCTTTAATTTCCACCTCTTTCAAGCTCACCTGAGACATAGGAACTAGTAAAGCATCTGCAGAAAATTTATTTAATGGTTTTTCAATATTAACAAGGGGTAAATTAGTATCAATGAAAGGTTGATTCATCAATTCTTCCATAACCTCTTTTTCATCATTTTGATATTTTTTCAACTTTGCAATCTAAGCTATCAACTCATTCTTTTCTATCTCCCACTTGTCTTTCTCCTCCTGCAGCTTCAATGATTTTCCTTTATAATCCATCATTTCCTGGTAGACTTTCTCTTTTTCTTCCTGTAATGCGAACAATTCTAAAGATTGAACATGTTCAGTGTTAGGGACTTTAAGCTTCTTTTTAAACACCTGAACGGTATTGTCCTTTTCTTCTCGAAGCTTCTTCGTCGCTTGCATATTATTTGGTTCATTCCCTAAGTTTACAATATCTCTCTGTAACTTTTTAAATTGAATCGAATTGGCCTTATTTTCAACCTTCTCATGTTTCAATTGAATTTCCATTTTATCTACAAGAGATTGTAATTTAGTAATTTTCACAATTGCAAGTAACAAATGAGAATAAATAACATCTCCAGTTTGTTTGTGGAGCTTTATTTTATCAGGAACACTAATTTTGTTCAGCTTCACCTCCATTTCAGACACTTTCTTATCACTTACCACAACAAATTTTAGGGTATTCCTCTTTGCATCTCAAGTAGAAATCAATGAAGTTTTTTAATTGATTAATTTCCTAACTTGAGGAAGCAGATTCTTAGTTTCCTCCAATGACTGCATTTCTTTATCATCATAACTCAACATTAGCTCTGTCCTGGATTTGTAACGAGAACTAGTCTCTATTTTACTTTCATCTCCAAAAGAATACTGATGCATTTGCACAGACTTTTTCTGAAACAAGACCATCTTCTTTAAATCTTCTGAAAATATTTCTTCTGAAATAGTTAGCTCATCCTGAGGATGCGTTTTAATATTTTTATTAGAAATATCTTCATCTACGTCCATGCCATTTTCTTTAGAAAGAGTCCTTTTATTCATAACACTGGAATTAACAGACGTTTGAACTGATACAGCGAATATGTCCCTCTTATCTTCATTAGCTTCTATATTTTGTTCAAAATTAGATAGATTTTCCATTTTGTCTAATCCCTCAACAATTTGATGATCAAATGGCTTGTTTTTGTTCAGTTGCTTCCTCTGAGAAAGAATATGGTGTGGGTCATAATTCACTTTTTCCTCTTTTTGAAAATCCATAACTTCTAATAATTTCTCAATCACTAACAGAGCACTTTTATTATTAAAAGTGAAAGGACTGACTTTGAGAGGGAATTTAACATTAGAATATTTTTTAAACTCTCTGAAATGTTCCTCTTTTGCATATAACCTTTGTCTCATGAACTCTAATGTGAATATTGTTGGCGTCAAGAAAGCAAGTAACCTATATGGTTCTCCAGTGAATCCATACACTCTAGTAAATTCTTTATGCAAAAAACAATCTCATGTTTTGTCTTTGGAAGAAGACTATAACATAATTCTCATGTCCTCCAACACCCTTGGTAAGACATCATCGAAAAGCATTTTGTATATTTCAGCCATAATTGTATTTACGAACTCAAACATGTTGATATGTTTTGGAAGGTCTGGAGAGAACATGGTAGATATGAACTGCAACTCTGACACATTAGAACACAAAAACATGTTCAACAAATATGACTGGTACCTGAAGAATCTGAATTTAGGAAATTCAACCAATTGGGTATGGATTACTTCGGCTAAGTACTCATCAAGATTGAAACAACGGACTGAATTGGATTCATGGTCAGTCAAACCTATACTTAACAAAAAACATAAAATGACTTCATTGACATGCATATCATCATCCAAACCCAAAACCTGACTAGCAATTGACATGACCAATTGGACTTCATCTTTGAAAATATTGACATTGTATGGAAAAAATAAACCCTCTAACGACTGACCAACTTTTAGAATACTGGATAAAAATTGAAATATGACTTTAGTTTTGCAATTTTTATACAATTTAATCAGGAATTTCTCATTGAAGAATTCAGGGTTTACAGGAAAACTACCAGTTAGACTCAATATCCCACGAACAAATTTTGCGTCAATTCTACAGAGTAATTTTGACATTGTATGACTCATAATAACTATTTCATAAGATGAATAACTATGCACATACCACTCAACAAATTCAGGGAAAGATAGGGTTTGTTCGACAGCAAAGTAATATAGGAAGGAACTGCAGACATTGAGGATATCATTTCCCTGTGAATTATACTACCATAAACATTCTTTTCAGACTGATACACTGCATACTGACAGAATAGGGTCAAACACATTCCTCTCCCTATCAATAACCACTTCTTCTCTCTCATCTAGAACCCTCCATGATATCCCTGAACTCTGCTCTTTCTTCATAATAAAACAATGGCAATAAGTCTTCAACAAATTCTTGGAGTTTTAAGGCTTATATGGTAACTGTTAGATATGTAGAAGTTGACTTTCGGAAAAATATGGCTCACTATACCTTCTTCTTTTCACCAGCAGCATGCAAACAAAATGACTTTACCTAGGTCAACTCACATTTTATTCAACAAATAATGATTCTGGGACCTCCAACAAGTTGTTTTTCCTTTACCACTTTCCTCAGTGGAACTCACTAAAAAACGCCAGGTGGAAAGCGGTTTGGATTTCGCTACCGCTCATCCATTTTAATTATTGCACATTTTTTTTCTTCAGAGTAGACTATGACCGTTGATAAGACTTCATCTCTTGTTTGAACCGTTGGATCAAATCCATTCTACGTCCCAATCTGCCAGCCTATCTCCTCATTCAATCCTTGCATATTCACATCGCAGATAACCTTATGATCGTAGATTTTATTTTCTTTATTTCTTGGCCGTCGATCTTGCTATCTTGTTAACCAATTCTACTTCTCTGTCAAAACTTCTTTCTCGTGCAACTTTTCCCAGTGGATCAATTTGCAACCGTAGATTTGCACGATCACAAATCTACACCCTCCAATTGTGTAGTGAATTAACCAAAGTGTGCATTTTTGATAAATACTCATGAATACTAACGTTTTTTCCAATGTTTAATATATGCCTTTATCATTTATTGATCACATCCTTCCTCAATTGTTCAACATAGAGGGTGTTCACAACTGGCTCCAACTAGGGATGATATCCTCCCTGTGAGGTATCAAAGAACTTGTAGACCAAGTGCCTGCTTCTGACTTTTGTATCCAAACCTCCAAACTTTTTATTTTTTTTAGATATATATTTTTTCTAAATAAAGAAAATGGCTACCCTCCAAAATATTAGGGCCTTCACTCTGGGCTTGAAAAATATTCAGTTCGCCATCTATACTACTTTCAAGAAAATAAATATTTACAAACTATAGTACAAATTTTACCTTCCACCTTAGGACATGTAATGTTTTAAAAATATTCCATTAACAAGGTTACTATCTACTGAAACCCCGTTTGGATATTCCAGAATGAATGCATTTTCCCCTCTGTGACCTATAATAACATAACGACCTACCCACATGTGGTCAAATTTTTTATGCTTGTCATCACTAGGAGCATCCCATTTTAATACCAGGTCATCAATTTGGAACTGCTCTTCTTTTACCCTTCTATCAAAGGTATTTTTCATTTTTTCTTGATGTATCTGCACTTTATCATAATCTTTATTTCTTTGCTCCTCCAATTTGATAATTTGGTTTATTCTTCTCTACATATGATTCAGATCGTCCTATTGTTCCTGAAAATATTTCATAAATGGTACACCCAACGATGCTGGAAAAATGACTTCAGTTCCATACACCAATTGAAAAGGAGATAGTCCAATTGCTCTTTTAGTGTTAATTCTATTAGCCCACAAAGCATACTTAAGTTTGGTATTCCAAGCTCTTTTGTTATCTTCTAACAACTTCTTAAATGATTCTTACCAAACTCTTATTAGAAGACTCTGCCAATCTGTTTCCTTGTGGATAGTAAGTGGTTGAATTATTTAGACTGATATGTTTTTTATGGAAAAAATTAATCATCTTTCTGGACTTAAAATCTGTTGCATTGTCAGTCACAATTCTTCTAGGACACCCAAACCTAGCCAATATATTTTCTTCAAGAAAATCCATAATTACTGTCTCAGTAGCTCTCCTGGTAGGTATTGCTTCAATCCACTTCATAAAATAGTCTGTAGCTGTTAAAATCCATTTATGTTGTCCTGAAGAAATTGGGTTTATTTCTCCAATAAAATCCAAACCCCACTACTGAAAAGGAGCTTCTACTGTTATTGGATTAAGAGGAAGTGGAATCACCTTTCTCTTACGATAAAAAATCTGACATTGGTGACATGTACTAGTTTCCTTATACACATCTGAAAACAACGATGGCCAATAAAAACCACCTCTCAAAATTTTGTTTGCTGTCACTTTCCAAGAGTGATGTCCCCCACAGTCTCCTTTATGAAATTCCTTCACCATTTGCTGGGCTTCATTGTCCAACAGGTAATTAAGTAACACACCCCCAGGATCCTTCCAGTAAATATACTGATTTAAAATACAGAATTTAGCATCTTTCAACTTCACAGATCTTGCTGTAATTTTACTTAATCGTGCAGGAGCTTGTAAGTTTTGAATAACATGAACTATATCAGAATACCATGAAGATGTAGTAAAATCTATCATCACCTCCACCTCTGTGTCCAACTAATGAAATTGACTGGATAAGAAATTAAGCTGTAAAGATTCACAATTTGAATCTGTCAACATCTTTGCAAGTCCTTTCCCTTTAATCAACTTGGTAGGCCTAATTTATATATCATACTCCAATAATGTTGTTATCCATTTCGCTCTTCTTCCTTCTGGATTAAGCATTCATTAAACCAAAGTGCATCTTCGCATACATAAAAGTGCCCCATGGTGTGATAAAAGAAGTCTTTTCTTGATCTTTAGGTAACACTTTAATCTGATTGTATCCTGAAAAACCACCCATAGTTGAAATTATTTCTTCTCTGACCACTTTCTGCAAAATATGATCCATCTTTGGCAAGAGATGATTATCTTTCATTAAGACTTTATTCAAATTCCTGAAATCTATACAAAGCCTTATTTCTCCATTTTTTTTCTGACAAGAACCAAATTAGCAACCCACCTTGAGAATCTCAAAGTCACAATGATTTTGGCATCAAACAATTTTTTGATCTCCTTCTCAATAACTGGCAACATCTTTGGATTTATCCTTCTGAGTTTCTATCTAAAATCTTTTTCTCGAGGTTTGATGGGAATAGTATGTTGTATTATTGAAGTATCATATTCCTTGATATCCTCATAACTCCAAGCGAATACATCTGTATATTTCTTCATCAAGTTCACGTACTCTTCCTTTTCTTTGGCAGGCAATTTTTTAAACAGCTTCACAATCTTTGGATTTTCTTCAGTACCAATATTTCTATCCTCAATAGCATTATTAGCAGGTTTCACTTTTGGATATTTAGCAACATCATTTTGATCAAAAATATTTTCTAAGGGAATCAAACCTCTTGGGATAAAATTACTTTTTAATTCAAAGATATCCTTTCCTCCTAGATTTCCCTTCAATTTTTCAGTATTAATCATTTCTTCTTCACTTTCTTCAGCATCTTGGAAATTTTCACAATTATCATTTTCACCATCAATATGAGTATTCATAAATTCTCCAGATAATTCTAAAAATCTTTTTATTTCCATATCATCTTCAAATGCCTACCAATATTTAGAATTATCAGGTATGGACGGTCTATTTACAATATCCACTTGGTATTCTCTTTGACCAGCACTTAGAGTTTTAAATTTACCAACAGCAACTGCCAAAGAATCAGCTACCGTGTTTTCATATCTCGAAACCACCTTAATTGTATGTTCTGTAAAATAGTTAGAAAGCATGTCCCATACTTCATTTATATAAGCCCTCATCCGAGGATGTCTGGTTTGATAACTTTCATTCACCTGGTTTATTACAAGCTCTAAATCTCCCAAAACTCGTATCTTTTGTGCTCCCAAATATTTCAATGCATGTAGCGCAAGTAATAAAGCTTCATACCCAGCTACATTATTTGTGCACTCAAATGTTAGTTTATATGATAAATATTTAAAATCCATGATAAGAGAAATTATGTATACACCAGCACCAGCACCAACTTTTTCCACAGATCCATCAAAATACAAGGTCCACAATCCATCTCTTTTCTGTTTCTTTTCCAAAACATCTCGCTCCTTTACTCCTTCTTCATTATTTTTCAGATTTAGTTTGCAATGTAGATTCTAGGTCACATGGGACAGTATCATTAAAGAAAATATAAGAGCCCAAATGAGTATCAACATCATATATATGATGAATATCAGGTCTATCTTGGCTGCTTACTACATAAGGAGTTCTATTCTCACTGTATAACCTCCTATTCACATTTTGGACAGGAATAGTGGCATATGCCATTTCCATTTGTAAACTACACTTTAGCTTTGAATTCCAAGATCTTGATAACAATATTCCAAATTTTGGTGGAATGTCTGCTACTACAACATCTATCACTACTGTTTTTGCTAGCAATTTATTTAAATATACTACCATATCTTTAATTAGACAAAGACACTTCACCCTCTTAGAATCAAAGGAATACAAATCTTTCTATGGCCTCATAATTTCCAATCCCAAACTTTCCACTACTCCTTTAGGCATTAAATTATGTGATGCACTTGATTCTAACATGGCATTATGTACAACCATATCATGCACATTCAAACTCAAATAAAATGGATGAACCTCTTCATCATCTATACTTTCAACCTTTGGACCAAATGAAATAGTAGGATTATCATCTGTCAATTCTAAAAGGGTTGATTGAAACTCTCCTTAACCTTTAACTATTCTTGTTATCGTATCCTTGTATTCATTATTCCTCAACAACTCATTAAAAGGAACATAAATCTTCAATTTTGAAAGTTCATTCTATAGATTGAATATAGAAGTGACTTTCTCTAAATCCGTTGGTGCCATTTGTTTCATTTCTTTTGTTTTTTCCTGTTTTGTTCTCAACTTCTTTATTCACAACGGGATATTTTTGTATTTCCTTTCCTTTTTCTGTATTAAATGAACTAGTGGAAGGCTGGTTTGAATTTGGCCTCCCTTTATTTACAACAACATCTATGTTTCTCAACCTAATCTTCCTTTGTACATCATCCATAGCATGCAAATAACCCCTTTGATACTGCTCTGATTCCTTCTCAAAATCATCATTACCATCTTCCTACGCAAACATATGATTTTCTTCTTCAGTGAGGTATATCTCTGAATCTAATTCCCTGAAAAGATGAATTTCATTTTCAGCAGGGTCTTCTTCATCTGCAACATAATTCTCATGGAAAGGTGGTCGAATCTATTGTTCTTCTTGATTCCTTGGATTTCTCATATCTCTCTGCCTATTTTGTGGAGGCATAGGAGGATTTGGCCTTCTAAAATTTGGATTTCTGATTTGAGGCTCAACCTATTCTCTATTAAATGATCTATTGTCCATAGTCAATCCATCCATTAACTTCTCCATTTTTTTTAACATCATTTCAAATTTAATATCACTAGCAGAAGAAGATGTAGAAGGCATATTTTCTTCTCTAATTTTCCTCCTATCAATATATTTCCACTTGCCATCATATTTGCTTCCACTTCTAAAGCATCTGCGAACATAGCAGCAAGACTCATTGACTTTCTCTCCCTTAATGAAAATGCAAAGTCATTGTCAAAGGCCTCAACATAATGAAGTTTAGCAGTAGCTGCAAAAGGCTTTATATCCTCTGGAATGGAGTTATAAACTCTCATAAACCTGCTTGAAAATTCATGAATAGATTCAAAAACTCCTTTCTTAACACTATTATATTGGGACAGAAGATGTAAAGGGATTTGTTTATCATCCCACCTTTCTAGAAATGCATTTGGAAAGCTTGCAAAGTTAGAATGGATGTAGCTGGAAAATCTTTAAACCATTTCTTTGCTTCCCCTAATAGGCTCTAAACAAACAACCTCATTTTAAAATCTACATAATCAACTTCCTCCAAGTCAATCAAATCTTCAAATTTTGCCACATGTTGCTTTGTTGTTATACCTCCCTCTCCATCAAATAAAGAAATTCTATGGGAATAGTTTTGGGGAAGGTCATGCAATACAGCAAGCAAACATAAAGGAGAAAATATGGCTCCCATGGGTCTAGGTGGATTTGAATGAACTGAGGAGTTTTGAATGGTTTGAACAATAGGTCTTTCTTCAACCTTCACAGACTATTGAAGATCTCTCCAAAGAGAATCAAGTAAATAGGATTCTAATCTACAAGGACTGAATTCAACATTTTTAAGATCAGACTCATATTTAGATTTCAACATACCCTTTTCAACACTAATTTCCCATTCTTGATGAAGGGTGCTATGAAAATATTAAGAAGACGATTCCCCAAACAGAGAAATATCTATTTTTTCTTTGTCTCTTTTTCTAAATAATTTTTATGGATCTTCCAAACTTCATAAAACTTAAGTATCAGAATTACCTCGTGTATGTATTTTTGAAGCCATGATGTATTTTGAAATCTTGAAATAATTTAAACTGCAATCACCAAGGAAAATATACAACCTTCTTTACTGACAATTTTTTTTTCCTGTAGAAATCTTTTTCTTGATCCTTTATAAACTTTGTCATTCCTCCCAGAGCTGATTTTCACCTTCATCCCCAGCAATGGTGCCAATTTGTTATCACTCAAAATATACCTAAGGTTGTGGAAGGAAATCTCAAGGCAACAACAAAAACTACTTTTAGAAAGAAAATGGCTTTTCTTTCCAGAGAGGGATCTCTCATATATAAATTTAACAAGGCCAGATATTGGAGTCAACAATTTTAAGTTATACAGATGGTTGAAACAATACATATAACCATTGGAAAATGGAGTCAAAACAAATAAAGATAATACAAAGATGCCTACAAAGAATCTCCACAAAGGAAAGATAATTATTCAGTCACAGTCATTCATTGATTTTCAGGAGATAGGAAAGAAACATGAAGAATCCATTAATATAGAGCATCACAAGATGAATTCCATATCAACTTTAGAAGAAATGTTTGTGAATATCTTAAACAATAGCCAGAGTAAACATGTATGAATTCTGAAACTATTAGACACTGCGTTCAAACATGAGATAAAACAAAATGGAAGGTAAACACTGCGTTCAGACATGAGAGAAAACAAAATGGAAGGTAAACACTTAGAAACGTTCACAAGGAAAGAGAGCACAACCTGTAACATAAACAACACATGAATCTTTGAATATCAACTAGCATTCGGCTCTGTAATTTTATTCAAAATAGGTTCTCACAAAAACATCAGTCCAAACTTACGAGTTCCAATCCCTGATACATCAATAAAATTCAAATATATACAAAAATAGTTTCTTCCAAGACCATCAATAACCAACTAATCTGTTAATCATAAGTTCTTGTAACCATATCCCTAATAACTGTTGGAGACATCTACCATCATACACACTCTTTCGGTCAAATTGGCCTAGTTAAACCACTATCCTAAGTTTAATTGACATCAGTGGAGCATTAATTGCCATCATCCAGTCACACCCACGCCTTCCTACAGTCAAGGAGGCTAACTGGACCACTCCAGGGGTGATATGTGTGACATTAATGCACCTAATTTCTAACTGGTGGTTACTTTCAGTTCAACAAGTCAGTTACAGTCAGTTAAGGCACCTGCATTCATTAAATATATTATTTAATGATTATTTATTATTATTTAATGAACTGGAGTTAACAAGGCGCCTCCACCAACTTCTGATGGTCAGTTCAGCTTCAGTTAACTTCATCAGGGTTCATTGGAGTCATGCAGGACTAGCACTTGATGGTTGGATTGCTATGACATGTGTTTGATCTCCTTCAGTTGAGATTTAGTATTTTATTGCACTCCGACTTCAGTTAGGGTTTGGTGAGTCAATTAGGGTTTTAGTCAAGTGGTTAAATGAGTTAGAATGCATGGCAAAGAGTCAGTTAAGCTATACTCACTCACTGAATTCGAATTGTCCCTTAGGTATTTGAATTCTTCATGGAGTTAACCTATTGATATGCATGGAAATTGTAATCCTTTATTGTTTATAAAATATACAGAGAGGATACCTATTTTGGATTCCAGTTATTTTCCAATTCATGAGTATTTGTCAATTATTCTTTGATGATTTTGATTCCTAGTTCCTAGATCATGTGCAAGAATTAATATGGTATCAGAGCATGCAACAGGATGAAGAACAATCTCTCAAAAACAAGATTTTTGACAGATTTCTCCATGAAATTTGAGCAATAGCTCAAAAATCCAGCATTGCACCAGAAGCCAAGGCTTACCACTCAATATCCCAAGTAAAGAACTTGTTGATCAAGCTTGCTTGATTGACTATGTTGGGTGTGATGAAAGCCTAAAATGTGCAGGTTTTCCAACCTTACGGTGCCCCTTTTGTTTTGATTTGCAGGTCTTAATAGGTACAACTTCGAATGGACTCATCAATCCCTCCTCTCACCCCATTCACAAGCTATTTGGAATGGAAGTTGAAGATGATTTCATATCTCAAGAGACGAGGTCTCTATGAGGTGTCTATTGGAATTGGAAGAGAGACTTATGAGAATGAGAATGACTGGCTAAATGACATTGACAGAGCTTTTGGATCAATAGCTCTGGCCCTTGATGATGACTTGTACTTTGTTATTGATTCTACTGAATACCCAAAGGATCTCTGGACAAGAGTGGACAAAACCTTTGGCAAGCACAATGAGGATCATAATAGTACTTTGGAGATTACATCCAGCACCACAAGAGTTCTTCACTCAAAATTCTCAGCCTCTACTCTCTCTGATGAAGTTGTTCGAGATGAAGATGAAGCAGAATCTTCTACACATTCAATTCGAATTGAAGAAAGTCTCCATGAAGTGACTCCTTCTTCTGATGCTCTAGAAGTTCATGAGATCTCTGATATCTCATCTTCTCATATTTCTGAAATAGAAGAAGACATTCAAATCTCTGATATTGAAGAAAAACACTGCTGCACTTTCATGCAAACATTCAACGATGATTTTCCTTTGAATTCTGTGCAAAATTTACCAGTAATTGCTTCCGAAAGTGAGGAGAAATTTGAATTTTCTTCCTCTAATGTTGCTGCTGGTGTGCAAATATGTGATAACTTGGATATTTTGGAAGAAATATCATATTACCAGAGTGATCCATTCACTCCCCATGATCTAGATCTTCGAGCAAAATCCTGCAGGATTGCATGCACCAAAATTCAGAATTTTGAAGAAGAAGAAAACTGTGCATCTACCGTCTCAGTTGACCATAATTTTGGATCTGATATGAACCTTATTGGATCTGATATGATATTATTTGGATCTGATCTGATATTTCTTGGTTAAAAATTTCAGGTTCATAAACCTTCAGTACTGTTTGTAGCTGTTCTCATGAACGGTGTGAAGAAACAAGTACCGCAAGTCTCCTACAAAACTGTTGCTGCGGATTTGATTTCATTTCATAGTTTTGGATCTGTTGTGAACTTATTTAGATCTGATTTACATTCTGATCTGATATTATTTTTTTTATATTTTAAAATCCAAGAGCTTTCAGTCATGCTTGTAGCTGCTCTCACCAATTTCAGTGTGAAAAATCAAGTACCGCAAGTCTTCTTCAATTTTGCTGCTGGGGATTTGGTGTTAGTTTCCTCTTATGAGGTTGATGATATTTTATTTTGTGATTCATTAGCTATTTCAGAATCTATATCAGATTATATAGCTCAAGCATTCTCTCTCCAGAGTCCCATGGATTCTCTACCTTTGGTCACAAGCTCATCTCCTCACAGAACTAGTAAAGAGGAAGACATTCTGCATACGCATGGACACTTCCTCCTAATATTTGGGGCTGATTTTACCACTCATGGTTTTTTGTTCAAGGATGCAACATATCAGTTTCTTGAGTGTTCCACACATGGTTTGAATCCTCAAGAACCTTTTCTCTCTCTTCAGATGATTTCAGTTGCTCTACATGGGTCCAATTTTCACCGTGTAGCTATTTATATTTCTGATTCAGTTGAGTGCATTGTTTTTCTTCCAAAGTGGAAGATTCCTCCAGAAATCATCATTTATTTTGGATTCGAAGGTTCACATGCACAGTCTCAGGATGCTACTACATAGAAGAACCAATTCTTGATTTACTGCTTAGTTTGAGGGGGGGTATTTTTCCCATGAGGTTTTCCCCATTTCCTTGGTTATATTAAGCAGTTACTTTATTGTACAGGGTGACCTATGGCCTTAGTTTCCAGGGCCATAGAATTTTATGCATCTATGTTTTCTAACTCTTCCTGAGTATAGCTTAAGGGGGGGTGTTGGAGACATCTACCATCATACACACTCTTTCGGTCAAATTGGCCTAGTTAAACCACTATCCTAAGTTTAATTGACATCAGTGGAGCATTAATTGCCATCATCCAGTCACACCCACGCCTTCCTACAGTAAAGGAGGCTCACTTAGCCTTCTGCTACAGTTAAGGAGGTTAACTGGAGCACTCCAGGGGTGATATGTGTGACATTAATGCACCTAATTGCTAACTGGTGGTTACTTTCAGTTCAACAAGTCAATTACAGTCAGTTAAGGCACCTCCATTCATTAAATATATTATTTATTATTATTTAATGAACTGGAGTTAACAAGGCACCTCCAACAACTTCTGATGGTCAGTTCAGCTTTAGTTAACTTCATCAGGGGTCATTGGAGTCATGCAGGACTAGAACTTGATGGTTGGATTGCTATGACATGTGTTTGATCTCCTTCAGTTGAGATTTAGTATTTTATTGCACTCCGACTTCAGTTAGGGTATGGTGAGTCAATTAGGGTTTTAGTCAAGTGGTTAACTGAGTGAGATTGCATGGAAAAGAGTCAGTTAAGCTAGACTCACTCACTGAATTCGAATTGTCCCTTAGGTATTCGAATTCTTCATGGAGTTAAGCTATTGCTATGCATGGAAATTGTAATCCTTTATTGTTTATAAAATATACAGAGAGGATACCTATTTTGGATTCTAGTTATTTTCCAATTCATGAGTATTTGTCAATTATTCTTTGATGATTTTGATTCCTAGTTCCTAGATCATGTGCAAGAATTAATAATAACTAGGAATAATAATTACATGCTTAGTTTGAAATCATAGATTGCTCGATTATAGAAAACTCCATAACTGCAAGGCATCACGAACAAACAACTTCCTGATGTTGATGTAATTGTAACTTCAGAATGTATTCACTTATGTATCTTATGTATTGTACCCTGATGTTTATTATGGGATGTGTATGTAATGTAATTGAGCCATGTCATGCCCCGATGTTCCGATAGAGAGTTTCTATAATGTAAACAAGTCATGTCAAGTCATTGTGGGTAACCCTCCTATTGGTCAAGGGTTAAAGTCCCCACAGTTCCGAGGCACTAGGGTTGTTAGACTCACCTAGTGAAGTCATCCCTAGTAGGGTTTTGTCAAGCCGAGAACTAGTATAAATAGAGAGCTATCCTCTCTATTTATCAGACACTCACTCACACTTAGTTGTAGCACGTAGCTGAGGAAGAAGAAGACACCGGGGCTAGGAAGAAAGAGGCTACTGCTGTCGAGAGATTATCTTACTGTTTTGGGGTTTTAATTTTGGTGCTAATTCTATCTCTAAGGAAGTTGTGGGGTTTTCTCCATTTATGGTTTCCCTGAGGAAAAACATTGTGTTCATTTTCTCCAGTGTTTGATTGATGTGCTTGTTATTCTCTCAGTTAAATATCCTAATATATGCTAGCTTAATGTTAAAAATCTAACATGGTATCAGAGCTAACCTGAGAATAAGACACTATACAGCTGCGGGAACTAGGGATTCCCACTGTGTGGATCTCTCTCCATATATTTTCAGAAAAATAAGGTTGGATTAACTCTCCTCCCTAGGGCACATCCTTCTATTGAAGCAGAATCCAATTCTGAGCTTTTTCAATTTTGGACCCGACATTGCTGCCGAAGATTAGGGCTTTCCACAGAAGTGGAATATTTCAATGAGCAGAGGCCTGGATTGATATCCTCCTCAAAATTGAAGTTTAGAGATCAATATCAAAGCATTTGGTTGGACATAACTCCGAAAAATCCAAACCCTAATCTGCTCCGGAACCAGCACTGCAGAATTTCAGCTCCAAATCTAGATCCGACATCTTGACCTGGTAAGATCTAAATATTTTGTATTTCCATTTGAGGTTCTTAGTTAATATGTCTCATCATACCAAGCTTGATGAAAAGCTTGAGGGAGTTGATAACTTTCAAGCCTAGAAGTATAGGATCTCCCTGGTCCTGGAAGAAAATGAGTTGGACTCCTACATCAATGAGGAGGTTCCAGTTCCAGAGGGAGATGAGGCTAAGGGATTACACAAGAAGAAGTTGGTTATGGAAAACATGATTATTGTTGATTCAATAAAGGATCACCTCATACCATAGGTGTCCTCCCTAAAGACACCTAAAGCTATGTTTGATTCCCTAACCAAATTGTTTGAAGGAAAGAACATAAACAGGAAACTGACTTTGAGGAACCAATTGAAGAATGTGAAGAGTCAAAATGTAGAGACCATCCAGTCTTACTTCACAAGAGTCTCTCAGATCAAGGAACAGCTAGAAGCAGTAGATGAAGAAGTGGAAAATGCAGATATTGTAATGACCACCTTGAATGGTCTCCCTAGGACATGGGACTCTTTCATTCAAGGGATCTGTTCCAGAAATAACTTAGTCAATTACAGCAAAATTTGGGAAGAATGCTCACAAGAATAAGCTCAGATAGCAGCTCGAGAAGAAAATATGGGAAGTGAATATCAAGCACTCACAGTTCAATCCAAGAAACTCAGAAGGGACCATCATCATCATAATTCTAAAGGTAAGCACTCTTCCTACAAGAAATCTCAACTCAGATGTTATACTTGTGATGAAATAAGACAATTTGCCAGAGATTGTCCTAGAAACAAAAGAAACCCTCACAAGAAGAAAAACAACAAGAGAAGACATCATGCTCATGCTGCAGAAGATGATGAACCTTCCTCAAAGAGAAAAAATCAAGAAAATGATGATTCTTCAAGTGATGAAGAATATGTTTTGATTTCCACTCTCATGGGAAACATCACACATGGAAGAAATGATTGGCTTATAGATAGTGGGGCTTCCAAACATATGATGGGATTCAATAGTATTTTGTGAGATTATCAGAACATGAATCACCTCACAAGGTGAAGCTCAGAGATGACTACCAGTATCCAATAAAAGGTACTGGGGAATCCTCCTATAAGCTAGACTCTGGAAATTCCATGAAGATGAAGGATGTATTGTTTGTACCAGGACTCAAGAAGAACCTCTTCTCCATATCTGCATTAGATGCAAAAGGAATGAGGGTTTCATTTGTATATGGCCAAGTTCTCATGTGGCCAAAAGGAAAGACCTTCGATGATGCAGTAGTGATTGAGGAACAAGAGGGAGGGCTATACAAGTTGAAGGGCCATCTAGAACAAGCCTTGATCCTTGACACAGTAGAGCCAAATGAAATTTGGCATAGAAGGCTTGCACATGTGCATTACAGAGCACTACCACTTGCAAGAAAAGTTGTTGAAGGTCTTCCAAAAATTCAAGCAAAACATGATGGGGTCTATAAAGGATCTGCGAAAGGAAAGAATACAAAGAAGACATATCCAAGTAGCGAGAGCAAAGCAAAAGAAATATTGGAAATCATCCACTCCGATGTATGTGGACCAATGTCATCAAATTCACTAAGCGGGTATGTATACTATGTTTATTCCATTGATGACTTTTCTAGGAAGACATGGATTTACTTCATGAAGAACAAAGATGAAGTTTTCAGCAAGTTCAAGGAATTCAAAGCCTTGATCGAGAACCACACTGAAAATAAGATCAAGACCTTTCGATCAGATAATGGCAGAGAATTCATGTCAAATGAATTCAAATAGTTATGCAAATACTCAGGGATTAAGACGGAATTGTCCACACCATATAATCCACAACAAAAAGGGATTGTAGAAAGGAAAAACAAAACTATCATGGAAGCTGCAAGAGTTATGCTTCATGATCAAGATCTTCCCATGCATTTATGGGCAGAAGCTGCCAGAACAGTGGTGTATGTATAGAACCATACTCCACACAAAGTACTTGAGAACATGACACCTGAAGAAGTATTCTCCAGCAAGAAACCATAAGTTATCCACCTTAGAATATTCGGTTGTCTAGTGTATATAAACATTCCAAAAGAGAAGAGGACAAAATTAGATCCTTCAGGAAAGAAGGGTATATTTGTGGGATACTCTGAAAGCTCAAAGGCTTACAGAATATACTTCCCAGGATTCAAGAAGATCGACATCAGTAGGGATGTGACATTTGATGAAGACTCAGCCTACAAAAATTCTAGAAAGAGACCTATTGAAGAACCTAAAGAAGCAGAAGCACCCAGATTTCATGATACAACCATGAACAAAGAAACTCAAGAGGAAGATCGAGAATTTGAAGAACCTCAAGAACCTGTAGATCTGCCTTAGGAGAAGAATCCTCATAGGAGGAAACCTGCTTGGGTACGAGAAACTATCCAAGGTGTGGAAAGATATGGGGCTCCAGAAGAGAATCGCAGAGAAAGAAAGAGGACAAGATCCTGCTCTGGGTATGTAGCATTATTATGTGATTTTATCGATAAAGAACCTTCCAATTATGAATAAGCGACAAAACGAAAAGAATGGAAGGATTCTATGATCGAAGAGTATCAATCGATCATGAAGAATGACGTTTGGGATGTTGTCCCAAGACCAGAAAAGAAGTATGTTGTAACTTCCAAATGGATCTACAAGATCAAGCATGCTGTAGATGGTAGCACAGAAAAATATAAATCAAGATTTTTTTCTCATGGTTTCTCCCAGAAAGAAGGAATATATTATGAAGAAACTTTTGCACTTGTAGCTAGATACACTACTATCAGATTAGTACTTTCTCTAGTTGTAGTGATGAAATGGAAGATACACCATATGGATGTCAAGACTGCTTTCTTGAATGGTGTAGTAGAAAAGGAAGTGTATGTGGAGAAACCACTCAGTTTTGAGACACATGACATAGATTCTAATGTATGTAGATTGAAGAAAATCCTGTATGGTTTGAAACAGGCACCCAAGACATGGTACAGAAGAATTGACATTTTTCTATCCAGTTTGGTCTTTACCAAGAGTAAAGAAGATTCCAACCTTTACTACAAGGTTGAAGGTGGAAACCCAGTGATGCTCCTACTGTATGTAGATGATTTGTTTGTAACAGGTATGGATGGGTTGATTGCTGATACGAAGAGAAATCATGTTTCCAAGTTTAAAATGAAGGACTTGGGTATGATGCATTGTTTTCTAGGCAGAGAGGTGTGGTAGAATGTGGATGGAATCTCCCTCGAAAAAGGGAAGTATGCAGTAGAGATCCTGAAGAGGTTTGGGATGATGGACTGCAAGGCCATGACCACACCTATGGCATCAAACCAGAAGCTATTGAGTGATGTTTCATCAGAAGTGGTTGATGCTACGATGTATCATCAAATGATTGGGTCCTTGATGTACGTGACAAACATGAGACCAGATATTTGCTTTGCTATGAACACCTTGAGCCAGTTCCTGATAGATCTGAGACATGTTCACTTGATTGCTACAAAGCATATTCTTAGGTACTTGAGGGGTACAGTTCATTATGGGCTCAAGTATGAGGTGAGTGAAAATATTAACCTGTAGGGTTATGTTGATTCATATTGGGTAGGCAGTGCCATCGATAGGAAGAGCACTTCAGGGTGTTGCTTCAGTATGGGAGCAGGTGTGATCTCTTGGTTTAGCAAGAAGAAATCTTGTGTGGCACTTAGTACAGCTGAAGTAGAGTATGTGACAGCTTGTTCAGCTAGTTGTGAGGCAGTATGGATAAGGAAGCTATTGTCTAATTTAGTTGATCTCCAGTTGGATGCTACTTGTATATATTGTGACAACTAGAGTTGTGTGAAGTTTTCGAAGAACCTTTTGTTCCATGACAAGTCGAAGTATATCGGTATCACTATATCATGGATATGGTGTAGAGGGGAACAGTGAAGCTCCAATATGGTGCAATGGACAAACATATAGCTAATGTGTTGATGAAGCCATTGGCCAGAGTGAAGTTTGAGTACTTCAGGGAGAAGCTTGGTGTTCTCCAGATCGAGGTTCCTTCCAAGGGGAAGTGATGAGTCTGTGAGCCATTGTGACATGGTGAGAGGATTGGTTCCTTCCATGGTTAGATGTAAGGTCTGAGCCATTATATCATGGTGAGAGGATTGGTTCCTTCAATTTCAGATATGAGTGTTGAACCATTATAATATGACTATAGAATTGGTTCCTACATGATCAGATATAAGGGTTGTTGCCATTCTTGGAATGGAGGTTCCTGGTTAGTTACCAAGAATACTTGGTCTAGGACTGAGGGCCTTTCTGATATGACTATAATATGTAGTCTTACATAATCAGATGTGAGTGCATGGCCACTCTAATGTGATTGAGGGATTGGTTCCCACTTGATCAGATATAAGGGCTGATGCCATTCTTTAGGAGAATGGAGGCACCTGGTCAGTTACTAGGAAAGCTCAATCTGGGACTCGGGTCCATTCTGATATGACTATGGGATGTGTTCTCACATGATCAGATGTGAGTGCAGGGCCATTCTGATGAGTCAAGGTCAGATGTAAGGGCTGGGCCATTCTGATGAGTCAAGGTCAGATGTAAGGGCTGGGCCATTCTGACGAGTCAAGGTCAGATGTAAGGGTTGGGCCATTATGATGAGTGAAGGTCAGATGTAAGGGCTAGGCCATTCTGACGAGTCAAGGTTAGATGTAAGGGATGGGCCATTCTGACATGGTGAGAGGATGAGGTTCCTTCCATGGTCAGATATAAGGGCTTGGCCATTCTGACATGGTGAGGGGATTAAGTTCCTCTCATGGTCAGATGTGAGTACTGGGCATGCCTTTCTGACGAGTCAAGGTCAGATGTAAGTGCTGGATGGGCCATTCTAACTTAGGGTCAGATATAAGCACTGAAGAATACCTACATGGAGGCTATGCCTACACCTAGCATGAAAAAGGGATAGATCTGTAGAACTTCCTGTGACGATAAGAATCATGAGATAGCACCCGTGATGATACAGTGATGATGCTCCAGTGATGATCCAGATCCAGTGATGATCCAGATCCAGTGATGATCTAGATCCAGTGATTATCCATATCCAGTGATGATGTTCCAGTGATGATCCAGATCGAGTGATGATCTAGATCCAAATGAAGATGACTTGAAGATGAAGATGAATTGAAGATGACAAGAACTCGAGGATGATCCAGATGATACAGCGAAGAAGACTTGTGCTGATAAATTGTGTCAAGAGAATACCTTCCTAGTTAATAGTTAAGAGGGAGTGTTGATGTAATTGTAACTTCGGAATGTATTCACTTATGTATCTTATGTATTGTACCCCGATGTTTATTCCAGGATGTGTCTATAATGTAATTGAGTCATTTCATGCCCCGATGTTTCGATCAAGAGTTTCTATAATGTAAACAAGTTATGTCAAGTCATTGTGGGTAACCCTCCTATTAGTTAAGGGTTAAAGTCCCCGCAGTTCCAGGGAACTAGGGTTGTTAGACTCACCTAGTGAAGTTGGCCCTAGTAGGGTTTTTTCAAGTCAGGAATTAGTACAAATAGAGAGCTAGCCTCTCTATTCATCACATACTCACTCACACTCAGTTGTAGCACATAGGTAAGGAAGAAGAAGACACCGGGGCTAGGAAGAAAGAGGCTACTATTGTCGGGAGATCATCTTACTATTTTTGGGTTTTACTTTTTGTGTTGATTCTATCTCTGAGGAAGTTGCAGGGTTTTCTCCATTTATGGTTTCCTCAAGGAAAAACACTGTGTCCAATGTCTCTTGTGTTTGATTGGTGTGCTTGCTATTCTCTCAGTTAAAGATCCGAATATAATGCTAGCTTAATGTTAAAAATCTAACACCCGAAACTGCAACACCTGTCTTCATGAATGTAGTATGTATTTGGTTTTCCCAAATTTCTCCACGATCTTCCATTGTTCCACATTTGGAGTGGCATACTCTGTCATCTCTCTTATTGATACCTCCAAATCCACATAAGATTCATAAGACAATCCTGGTAATCCATTTTTAATAATTAAAAACCTGTTGAATATTTCAAAGTATTCTGTCAACTTTTCCACAATAACCTTTCCTGTCAATCCTTTAACTAAATTTTCAAATTTAGAATGATCCATGCGATTCTGTACCAATAAGCTGTGATATTGTTCCTGGGAAAACAACCGTCCGTCATCATCCCAAAAGGAATGGATACCATCATCAAATAAGTATTTAAAATCCATCCTGAAATCCTTGATTTGAGAAGACATTTGATTCACTTTATCCTACATGACTTTCATAAGTTTATGTTTATTGATAAACTTCTTCGCCCATAACACAATTGCTATCCTATCTTTGATCCCAATGTCGTGCAAATTTTGATACGTCATAGAATTCAAGAAATTCACAGCATTATGAGCAGTATTTAGAGGCTTCTTTTCCATAGTTTCATTTTCCAATTTCAATATTTGGGAAGCCAAACTTACCAGTGCACTTTCATCATCAATAAAATTTAAATAATGCCTGAAGTTTGTGATTTCCACAGACAAAGTATCCCAAATCAAATGTTGAGCTCCTTGTAAAGGAGCGCTTGTATTTCTCTCTTTTAATTCATTAAATTTTTTCTGTAATTGGCTCTTATCATTCCACACTTTATTCTTCTCTTCAATGCTTTTATCCAATTCTGACTTGATCTTTTCATTCTCATCTTTCAATTCTTTAATTTCCACCTCTTTCAAGCTCACCTGAGACATAGGAACTAGTAAAGCATCTGCAAAAAATTCATTTAATGGTTTTTCAACATTAACAAGGGGTAAATCAGTATCAACGAAAGGTTGATTCATCAATTCTTCCATAACCTCTTTTTCATCATTTTGATCTTTTTTCAACTTTGCAATCTGAGCTATCAACTCATCCTTTTATGTTTCCCACTTGTCTTTCTCCTCCTGTAGCTTAAATGATTTTCCTTTGTAATCCATCATTTCCTGGTAGACTTTCTCTTTTTCTTCCTGTAATGCAAACAATTATGAAGATTGAACATGTTCAGCATTAGGTACTTTAAGATTCTTTTCCAACACCTAAATGGTATTGTCCTTTTCTTCTAGAAGCTTCTTTGTCGTTTGCATATTATTTGGTTCGGTCCCTAATATTATAATATCTCTATGTAACTTTTTAATTTGAATCGAATTGGCCTTATTTTCAACCTTCTCATGTTTCAATTGAATTTCCATTTTATCTACAAGAGACTGTAATTTAGTAATTTTCATAATTACATGTAACAAATCGGAATAAATAACATCTCCAGTTTGTTTGTGGAGCTGTATTTTATCAGGAACACTAATTTTGTCCATCTTCACCTCCATTTTAGACACTTTCTTATCACTTACCACAACAAATTTTAGGGTATTCCTCTTTGCATATCGAGTAGAAATCAATGAAGTTTTTTTATTGATTAATTTCCTAACTTGAGGAAGCAAATTCTTAGTTTCCTCCAATGACTTCATTTCTTTATTAGCATAACTCAATATTAGCTCTATCCTGGATTTTTAATGAGAACTAGATTCTGTTTTACTTTCATCTCCAAAAGAATATTGATGCATTTGGACAAATGTTTTCCGAAACAGGACCATCTTCTTTAAATATTTTGAAAATATTTATTCTGAAATAGTTAGTTCATCCTAAGGATGCATTTAGATCTTTTTATTAGAAATCTCTTCATCTACGTCCATGCCATCTACTTCAGAAAGAGTCCTTTTATTCATAACAATGGAATTAACAGATGTTTGAACTGATACATCCAATTTGTCCCTCTTATCTTCATTAGCTTCTGTATTTTCTTCAAAATTAGACATATTTGCCATTTTGTCTAATCATATCAACAATTTGATGATCAAATGGCTTTTTTTTGTTCAGTTACTTCCTCTGAGAAATAATATGGTGTGGTTCATAATTCACTTTTTCCTCTTTTTGAAAATCCATAACTTTTAATAATTTCTCAATCACTAACAGAGCTCTTTTATTCTTAAAAATGAAAGGACTGACTTTGAGAGGGAATTTAACATTAGAAGATTTTTTAAACACTCCAAAATGTTCCTCTTCTACATATAACCTTTGTTTAATGAACTCTAATGTGAATATTCTTGCACTACAGAATTTGAGGCCAAAATCTAACGGCTACCATGTCTAAAATTCAACACTAACCTGTCGAGTATTTGACACATACACTTTTTTTTTGCCGTCGGTGGTGTAATGTCGGATCTCTGACCATTGAATAATAAGGTTTGAAGCTCCAACAAACCATTGTGTCACATATTCGACAATTATTCCTTCTGAAGTGCCAACCAAAATTTCATAAACCGTCGAAAATCCGACATCTTCCGACCCCTGAAACATCAGCCGTTCGATGGAAAAAAGTGTCTGAGAAATGGTGGTGTCATCAGTTTTTAATTCAGACAGTGTCGATACTCCGATGCACTCCGAAACTAGAAGATTCATCCTTCTGATGTAGTCTGACACTTTAACCGACGGTCGTCTGACGGGAGGAAGCATCGGAGTCATGGCATGGCCGTCGGATGGGTTGACCAGTGTGTCAGAAGAACATCAAAAAAGCGACTCCTGTTGATGGATTTAAAAAAAAAATCCAAAGATTTCACTTACGGCCACATGGTTTCAGGATATAATTTGACTACTGAAGGAAGCCTGGTAGCAAACTAGAGGATTCTATGTCAAGTATATATTCCATCCTTGCACATATAGTTATCACAACTACTTTACTCTTAACTTTACTTTTTGCAAAATAGAAAACCCAATATCCTCCAGAGAAGCACCCTCCTTTCTATTTATGGAATAAGGAAGAGATTAATTACAATCAAACCCTGTACTAAGTCTACAAGTGGACCACTTAACAAGACAAAGTCCAATCTAACCAATCCATGAACACTTTAAGAGAATGTTCCTTAACTAGAGACTCCATTACATGTGCTAAGGGTAGGTGATTACAACACAAATTCACGGTAGTGTGAACCACATGTACAAAGGTCACGTAATCCCATGCCCGCATGTTCCAACTTACCCACTTAGAAATGGCCAATGTGTGTTGGATTTCAAGAGAGTCGGAGAAAGGTTTCTTGCAATCAAGTTTTCCTAGTTGAACACAATGCAGTGCTTCTCTGGGTGAGACTATTAGTTGGAAAGTGGAATGAAGCAGTCCCCATACACTGTCTGTGTCCCTGACCTCCATTTTGAGTTGACTAAAGTTCTAAAGGGTGGTATTTTATAACATGATTAAGATGAAATGCGTCTAAAGAATTGTGTTTATCCTTCATATGCATTGTGCTAATTGTATAAGTATATGCATAATTTTTTCCCTATATAAGAAAGAGCTCTCATGCAAAGAGTGCTTTACATCCCCAAAATTAATAAGTGATAATGGAGGACACTGAACTTATAGAGTCTCTAAATAGAGGGGACCAAAGGAAATAGCTAAGATAAAAAAATAACAGAAATAAACTTGCTGACCAAGAGGCATTCAATACTTTTAGAATAGTCTAGCTTTCCTCAAGGAAGGGATATAGAATAATATTGAATCCTACAAATACATAAGCACTTCATATAGCAAAGAGACAAAGAAACAATAGAGTATGTTACCTTAAATCATTATTAATAATGTACAGTAGATATTTAACTTCACTCTTGCAAATTCCAAACAACCAGTAGAATAGTCTAGCAAACTTCCAGGGGATCAATACTTATTTTCAGAATTATAGTCTTAGGGTAAACAGTAAATGGCAGATATACGTCATTTGGCACATTTGCTACTTTGAAATTTCCTTCAAATTCTAGTTTTGGAGTGTACTCCAAGTCTTTAATGCCCCACCCCTACACACTCAAGAAACAAATGAAAAGGAATTGGAAAACTAAAGAAGATCAACGATGTTCATAACAATCAATGCAACATCAATCTGCAAACAATAAAAATCCCAAAACATAGCTAAAAGAAATCCCAAAACAAAGGATAGGCTGACCAATGGACATAAAACAATGCCAAGTGTTTTTACCTCTTGATTTTTAATAAGATAGCCTTGCCCATCCACCATGTGTGAAATCATCATTATCATGTCATATTCGGCATCAGAGAACTTGAAAGGAAGCTTGGTTGTCTCTATATCAAAAGCACACACACGAACTTCAACTCGTTGAAGAAGATCTGCTCTATTTTCCAAGGTAACCTTTAAAGAGTCCACTTTAACAGTGTACCATTGTCCACATCTTGCATCTGTAGGATTGCAAAATCCATAAACAAGTAAAGAATGAATGTTAGTTTTTCGGTATATAAAAACTCTTGCTGCAAAGGCTGTTGAATGTGGACTTATGATGTAGAGACAAGCCATTCTTTGTTCAAAAGCGTCTTGAAAACATTGAATGTGGACTTATGATGTAGAAACAAGCCATTATTTGTTCAAAAGCATCTTGAAAACATAAAATGAAGACATGAGTGTGTTGCAAAAATAAATGCATCCTGCTACAATTGACCAAGTATTCAAACAATCTATCTCCGAAGCTATCATGCCCAACCATTTATATAAACATGTTATATAACATCTATCATTTACTAATTCAATTCAAGTAACTGAGTTCTTTAAAATCCTCCAGCAACATTAAATGACACTCAATTGCTTAATATAATCAAGGAATTTAAAATATAATGATCTAACATAAATGATGTAAGCAAAAAATTATAATTAGTAAGAATATATCACCTGATAAAACATGGATAACCAAAAATACTATGTATATAAGGCCATCGATCTAATCAAAACTCCATTTCTTGCCTCTTAACTATGGAAATGTTTCTCAACTCTATCTGCAACAAGCTCCAATGGAGGAGTCAAATAGCAATAGTGAAAATTACACAGTAAAAATATAGAAATAGATGTTTTTTAATGTATTCTTCATTACCATTCATTGAGCTCCTCTCTGTTTCGAGAATAATTTAATATTCTCTACTAAACAGGACCAACCACATGAAGGGGGAAGCTCTTATGGCCCCTCCCCCCCTCACATCACTCTCAACTCCCCAAACCCAATGCCTATACTTGCAAATAACAATTTATTTCACTATTTCACAATGCATCTACAATGCAAATTATTTCACTCGAGAGTTGAAAAATGCTTTCATTAAATCATTCTTTATAACATTCATTCAACCATTAATTCATTCAAAATATGAAAAAACCATTCATTAACTCATTCATTAAAACATTAATTTAGTAAATGGCAGAAAAAAAATATCAGTAAACAATTCAGTAAAGCATTCATTCATAAAACAGAGGAAAAAGCATTAATTTTTTTTTATAAATAAGAATTACTGAAAATTTGTTTAGTCACTTCCTTTTTACTTTTCTTCTCTTTAAATATTTAGTTAGAGTCACATCTTTGGGAATCTGATCATCAATATCCCTACTAGTCTGCTCAAAAGGTTGAACTTCAGGCGAGGGGCGATGAATTTCTGCAATAATGTCAAAATCTTTCATTAATATATTTATATTTTGATAAATACGAGTAATTCATTAAAAAAAAATTACGAATGTGTGTTTTTACCTACCATGTGCACATCAACATGTTCAACATTATCTCGTACTGGCCCAACCTGTTCCGTGTTATGATCTACAACTACATGCTCTGTAGTTGAATTGTGTAGAATTAGAATTAATGTTCATCATTTGCAATGGTCTATAAAAAATGGTAGCACATTAATAAATTCATTACCAGGATGAGAAGCATGAGCTTCGTTTGGTTGGTCATGTACTTCATCCTCGACATGAACGGGATCGTTACTTTCCTGCACAAAAAGAAAGAAATAATTTACGTTAGTTTATTTATAAGGAACAAATTGCATGAGCATTAATAAATTATCATTAAACTATACAGTTTTCACATACCTGGGCACCAGATGGATCAGTAGAAGATCATGCAGTATTCATAGACAAGCTTCTCTAGCGTTCAACAATGGCGTCAAAGCCATGTTTGAAGCCAAGCTTCATGTAATCCCCACTAGGAGATTCTTTGAACCGGTTGGCCTTCATATTTGCATGATGTCATTAATTTTAAAGCCTTTTGTCAGAACAAAACAAAAATAATAATCTGTATGATATTTGGATGCAGATTCGGGTTTTGCGATACTTACATATCGGGCTGCCAAGTTGGAGTAACCACCATGCCCAAGCTTGTGTTGGCCAATTTTTTCAATTCTTGCCTTTGTGGCCTTAGATGTGTCCGAGAGCCTAATTAAGTTTTTAAATAAATTAGTCTATGTATAAAAATTGATATAAAAACTAGTAATAATAAGGCCTACCACTACATTTTGGAATGAATTACATACCTCCCTGTTCCACCTGGTGGTATCTTTCCTGATTTTCTCAGGCCCTTCTCTTTTCCATCTTCCACCAGGGCTTTTCACTCCATAGATGGAATCATTGGAGGGTGCTCATACCTAGGGTTCTTTTCTAGGTGAACCCTATATTGGTCTCGGACAATCTTTAGATTTTTTTCAGCCTTCTGTAGTACCTTCAATGTATCAAAGGTATCTTTTTCGAACAGACTAACCAAGCGATTAGGCAGATCATCCTTTAAAGCTTTTGGCTGCTTGTTCCACATTGTGCGAATGGTGGGCCCAAATATCTCCAAGGCCAAATCATATATATGTTTATAAAATATATCATTTCCTACAAAACATTATTTCCATCATTAGTGAACAATAGAAAATATTATCGGTATATTATACACAAATTATAAAAAATAAATTGAACAATCTATAATGACCTAGAATCCTCTCTATATTTATTGGAAGTAGCTCTTCATTCATAAAAAATGTACACTTTATTGAACCAGTGCTATTCACATGAGAAGATCTAGGAAATGCTTCCACATCTCTATCTATCCCTGCATCCACCCCTTCTTCTACAGCATCTGTTGTCGGTGGGGCACCATCGGCTTCACCCTTCGTTTCCCTCGACGGTGTAGTAGAGTGTGTTTCCGATTGTTCAGTGGACAATATGGGAGCAGTATGTGGTGTACATGGAGTGGTTTGTTCATTGGGACCAGCATTTCCTTGACCACCACTGATAATATCCATAGCACGCTGTAAGTTAAACCCACTGTATTATAAGTTCAACAACATATAAAATCAAATATTATAAATTTTTTATAAATGAATTTACATTTTTATTCGATAACTTACGTCCAGTTGTTTACGTTGTTGTAAGAAAATTTGAAGCCTTTGTTCAAGCCCTTCTATTAGTGGAACTGCCAATGTCAGACGAACCAGTTTCTCATTTTGTTTTTCCCTTGTCCTTTGTAGCACCCTCAACGGGTCAGTAGACTCTCTAATTTCACTATCTCTCATCAACTAAGAGACCTCATTCTGTAAAGAGTTTTTAGATGTCGTTTCATAAATGGAATCCCCTGCTGCAATTGGAATATATAAAAAATTGCTTAGTCTTTGAAAATATAGTGTGCGCAAATAATTATATTAGGGATTACATCTAGGATTACCTGACGCCTAGCCGAGGGCGTGGTCTGATCAACAGATGGGGATTTACCTCGATTAGCCACCTGCAAAAAAAGTAGAGAACATTATCACAATGAACGCAATATGTATAAGCTAACAAATACAGAACAAAAACAAAAATAAACAGTATGCTACATGTTTTATATGTGTATATTTTTTAAGTATTTAGAATGTAGAATTACATTTAGGTTAAATGGTTTCCTCGAGTCTCCAGTCGTCTGATCAACAGCTAGGGAGTTTCCTTGGTCAATCTACAAAACAGATAGATAACATTACCATCATGAACACAACCATAAAAATGAAAGAATACATAACAAAATAAACATAATGCGTCACGATAGACATGTTTATTATTTTAAAGTATTTGAAATGGAGAATTACATTCATGTTTGGCTGTTGCCCTGATGCTGTAGTCTGCTAATCAATAACCGGTTGGCTTCCTTGATCAACACTCTGCATGGAAAATTGATAATATTATATAAAAAAACCTAATATACTAATGAAAATACATAACAAAGTATATGTATGTCCATCCTAAAATTTAATATTACATTGGCAATATCGATGTATACCTGCTGCCATGACTCAGGTCGACAAACATCTACGGAGATGGAGGTGCCCCTGAGAGAACCCGGCATCAAAAACATACTAAAAGTTACATAAGGAAACATGAAATTAAGTATATAATTTCAATTACATGCTAACAAAAATTCCCATAGACGTTAAAATAATTAATAAAAGGACTTATAAATATTTTGTTGTACCACAACCATACTAACATTGTTTGTATCTACATGGTTCAAATTGTAATCAATAAGCAGTTCTTTGCTAGCAACTATTGATTTAATTGCACATATAAAGACACGGTTTCCTTCACGTGACTCGAATATGCAGTTGGGTTGCTTTAATGTAGACCCTGGTTGTGTACTGTTTATAAACATCACAATATTACCGGTTGTTTTTGGCCTTCCGTCCATGTACATGGTTGCTCCTTTATTTTGAGCTTTCTCTTTCAGTTGTATATAATTCGTTGACAACCCATATCTATGCATACAACATGTATATTGGACCAGGTGCATCCAATCACTGTAGTTGTAACAGGGTCCAACATACTCCATCAATTCTGTACATCTACCTTATCGAACCTTTATGCCGCCCATGCAAAACAAGCCCAATCCATGCAATGAGGACGGTGCAATTCTATATATCCTCTCATTCACACAAAAATCAGTGTTTACTTTAGGAATATCGCTAGGCACCCATTGTTTCACTAGGTGTTGGTACCTTAAGGGCACATCGATGTCTCCCATTGTCTCATCATCATAGGAACATGACCCCCCTCCTTGGAGAAAAAAATTCATGCGTTTGCCAAATTTTCTTCTGATCTTCTGACATCTAGTTGATCTAGCCCATGTAGACCTACTGGATGTCTCACTTTCCTCTAGCCTTCCCAAACTCCCTTCATTGGAGGAAGACAAGTCTGACAAATACCTATTTGGTTCTACCTGCACCGTGGCCAAAAAAAAATTTGGCATAAGCATAGCAAAATACTAGCAAAAAAATGTGGAAAGACTTATAAGAAAAAAAACTTTGAAAGACTTGTAAGCCAATAACTTGTTAAAGAAAAAGCTTGTCAAGAATGATTTTGGTTAATAGGTGTGGGAATTTGGTAGCCCTAAAAATTCTAATGTATGCCCCTCTTTTGGTTACATACAAGTCTCCATTCTAACTTATTGCTTACATTGCCTTTTGCTAACATGAATTGGGTAGGCTTCATAAGCTTCAAATGTATGCTTGTGGCCATTGTACTTTAGCCTTTCAATGTTGTCAAGATTGAGATGATATGTTATGCATATGCATCACATATAACACTGCAATTATGCCAATATATGTCTATACAAAACCTGGAGGTTCTCCTTTAATGGACTATCTCCTTCAAAGAACATATCTCCTTTAAGTAGTTTTTATTTTTTCCATGAATGATTTTGTGATGTTGTAGATGATTTTAGTTTTAGATTGGATGTTTTAACCTCTATGCTAATCTGAAGTGCATAATCCAGCACTTCAAAGGCATATTTCCCAGTGGTGGTAAAGAGCGGACATTTCTAGATCTGGCTAGTTGGCACATTAAATACATTTATATCAGTCTCTAATATTTACTGATTTATTCCTTTTATCTTGTCTTGATGATGCTTGTTTTCCCATATTAATTTTCAACCCTAAGGAAACCCTAAGGAATAAAATTGATCAGCTTCACAGGAATATTGGAAAAACATTCAAAGGTAACACCTCTAATCTAGAAATCTTGACTACATCCACATCACTAACCTTCAACAGACTGATATTTCAAGTCTAATACTGAAGTAGCTAATCCAAAGAAGAAATAAATAAGAGAGATCAGTAATATGAGGGGATCATCCACCTCAATCATCCAAAGGATGTCAATAGCAACAGTACATAAAAGGCTCAAGTGCTAAGGGCTAGAAAAGCTGGAAAGTGCCTTGACCAGTACATTCATTATCAGTGAATTTAGTAAACTGAAAATGGCCTGTGGCCAAGGTTAATGCTTCTTTGGATAAGCTATCAGCATTAGTATTGTGTTCTTTGAATATGTGAACTGATTTTAGCTAGATGAAGTAAGGTTCCATATCACATATACGTTGACACCAACCATCAAGTGCAAGTAAAGTTAGTTATGATCTTCTATTGAACCAATTAATGATGGTTGTGGAGTCACCATGAATGTGCAAAGTGGGAAGGACCATGGATTTATCACAATAAAGGAGAGTCCATAAAGAAAGTAGTTCAAATATGGTGTTTGTACTCAGACCAACACCCAATTTGAAGCAAAACTAGTGGTCCTGGGTGATCAAAAGATGAACACCTATACCTCCAATTTGATTGGCTGAAACCCCATCAAAGAAGATGTAAGTACAATTATTGAAATAGTTTATTTAGTCAAACTCAGAGGTTGTCTAGAGTAGAATAATGAGTACAAGCCTCCTCCTAAGGCCAGTTTTAATGGTCATGTTGCGAACACACCTAGCAGCTCTTCATTTGGCTGAGAAACCAGAACCCTACTCTTGGTTCCAGCTGTTAATTTTCCAACGTGTTCTACACTGTTTCTGGGGACGGTATACCAGTAATTTTCGGTGAGGAGAAGATGTTGAGCTCTTGCTACCATGGGTCAACAGAGTTGTCTTCCATGTCTACCGAACCTACTCCCAAATTCACAAAAACCTCCAAATTGAACTGAACTGTCCAAAATGAAATGAGTCGCAACAATGTCCAAATACACTTGTCATTTTTTATTATATATTATTATATATTATATGTATTTTATTATTATTTTATATTATATAAATTGCCATAATAGTATTAGGATATTTTTATGGGCTTCTTTTGCTTGAAAGTTGAACTGCCTAAAAGTGCACAGATCTCATCTAGGACCCTTTAAGATTCATAATAACAACTATTGTTATAGGATTTTATTCTCCAAATGAAACACCAAAACCATACTTATCGGTTAATATTTGTGTAGGGATGTTTTTCTGATCTTTCCCATAATTTATGATACTAATGGGATTGTATGAAAAAAATTATGTATGCCCTAAGAAATATTATGTATGCCCCTCTTTTAGTTACAAACAATTCTCCATTCTCACTTATTATTTCTTGCATTTCCTTTTCCTAACATTTCCTTTTCCCAACAAGAGTCCATTAAAAACCAGAGCAAGCTACATTATAAACCCCGAAGGCAGAGTCAACAAGTGCCACACGAAACCCCAACCCAGTAAAGTTTTCCAACTCAGAAATGTCCAGAATGAGAGGAGGCAAGTAAATATTGCTAGCATGCTTACCATGGTTGTGAAGAAGAAATCCCAAATCGATAGTGTAGCCTGTGCAAACCCCGGAGCACCTTTGCGTTCACCTGCAGACAAACCAACGATGGCATAAAAAGCATGACCATGCCATGGAGAATACAACGAAGCAATGCATTTCTACACATAGTTGATCTAACTTACCTGCGAATTGATTGAGTCATATCCCTTCTCCAAATGCACAGAGGCCACACTAAACCAAAATGCCAAAAACCATATTGCACAAGCAGTTGGTGACCATTAACACATGCACAAACCCTTAGCTGGTGACCATTAAGGCATGCACAAAACCTCACCATAGTTTATGGAATCAACATTAAACCATATACCAACCAAGTCATATGTTAAACCCTCTATCTTATGGTTTCGCCACCCTTTAAATATCAGCGTAGAATTAGTACTTAGGACATGGTATTTATACCATAGTCTCCCAACATTATATATTATATGTTTTTTATTTTTATTATATATTATTTTATATTATATGTATTTTATTTTTATTATATGTTATTTTATATTATATAAATTGCCATAATAGTATTAGGATATTTTTATTATATCCTAACTTGAATAAAGAACCTTCACATTAATGATGGAAGAACCATCCACATAACGACACATCCCTATCTTGGATAAATGAAAATATATCTTTGAAGGATGATTGAAAAGTTGAGCATGTGAGCTTGTGAGCATGGTGGTGGTGATGATGATGATGATGTTGATGATGATGATTATAATTATGATGTTCATGTCGATGATGACGATTTTGTTGATGATGATGTTGATGATGTTGTTGATGATGTTGATGATGTTGATGACGATGATGACAATGATGATGATGATAATGATTGTGATGATGATGATGATGATGATTATCATCATCCTAAGGATGACGATGAAAATGATGACGATGACGATGATGACGATGATGACGATGACGATGATGATGATGATGAAGATTATGATGTTGATGTCGACGATGACAATGATGATGTTGATCGTGACAACGATAATGATGATGACGATGATGATAAAGATGATGATGGTGGTGATGATGAAAACGATGACAATGATGATGATGATGACAATGATGATGTCGACGATGACAATGATGATGATGAAGACAATGACAATGATTATGATGATGACAATGATGATGATGATGACAATAATGATGTTGACGATGACAATGATGATAATGATGACGATGATGATGATTATGATGCTGATGAAGACGATGATTATGATTATGATGATGATCATGATTATTATGATGATGATGATCTCTATGATGATGATGATGATTATCATCATCATGAGGATGACGATGATGATGATGTTGATGATGAGTATCATCATCATGAGGAAGACGATGATGATGATGACGATGATGATGAAGATGATGCGGAATTTGTATCATCATCTGTGTTAACATTGTAAGGATTGGCCATATCATCATCATCATCATCATCAGTTATGCTCATCGTGTCATCGTCGAAATAATCTTCAATGACATTGTCTGCTACATCATCTAATTCAACTATTCCTTGGAAATTTTCTGTTGGATCATCATCGTCAGCTAACTCAAGTTGATCATGCTCTTCATCACCATATTCTTCTTCCAGAGAACCCTCTTCATTACCATCATCTAGGTTATACTTTACTGGCCTTCCCCTTGGATCGTGTCTCACAACAAACGTCCATCCCACTTTACCTAGAACCTCTGAGTAAAATACTTGTTCACATTGGCTTGGAAGAACATAGGGCTCTATTCCTGGCTTAAACAACCTTGTGCTTACCATGGTAAATACATTATCATGTTCAATAATACTTCTATCGAGATCACATTGATTCAATCGTAACCTGTACCATTTGACAACGAATAGAACTACCTTAAAGGATTTAAAGTCACACTGTATAATATCTTCCAAATACCCATCGTATCGATTTTTTGAGACTTCTGGATGTCTGTCAGTTCTAAATGAAACATTGGTAACCTCAAAGACAGCCAAAACCCCAAAATTTGATGTTTTTTTTGTTTCATCCAGTTTTTTGATTCGATATCTACCTCCATTGTAGACCCTAGCCTTATGGTGTTTTACCTGCAATAAGCAATACACGAAAAAATTACACAACCAATCAGTCCTTATGCAACAATACATGGAAAAAAAGAACATGTAAGTCAATAAGTATAAAAAAAAATAAAATATTTAGAGGGATATTTGATTAATTATATACTTTCCATTTTATCTTTTACACCATATGCTAAATCGATTTCCCTTTCTGTTAGATTGTTATCTCCATTGCGTTGTGCTTCTTTTACCAATGAAGCCACACCTTCCCATGATATTCCATGACCCGATTATGCACATTGTTCAATCCATACCTTCATCCAGTCAAGATTGTTTGCGATGTATAAATTATTTGCATCCCATTCTCGACCAACTGTTTAATGACAATAACCATTAAAATCAAAGAAAGGTGTAAATCTCCTGAACAAAGATGTATATGCTCTTAATTGAAGCAATTATGACTAGAAAATAAAATTATAATATGAACGATATAATAAAAATCCAGTAGCTAATAATTACCTTTCAGCTTCCTCAATATACCTTTCCCCTTCAGTTGCTCCCCTTCAAATTTGTTATTGGAGTCCGGATCACAAATGTGATGTAAATTGAGCTTTGACGCTAAAATAGGAAGATATTCACTAACATACAATATGTTTTGGTATACCGTATATCCTTCCATCATAGAACCCTGGGTGATTCCATGAAGATGGGTAACACTTTTTGGCCAAATTTGGCGATGAAAACCTGATTTTTTACTCATGTGCTAGATAGAAGCCCTCAAAACGCATATATGCCATGTGAATTTTGACTTGCAGTAAAAAAGAAAATTGTAGAATATTATGTTGGCTTCATAGTGATATTTTTTTTAAAATATTTCGATGTCATTTAATGTGTGAATTTTTGCATTTAATGAACTGTGTGACCTTAAAAATTTGAAGAAGCTAATAAGTGGCTCATGTCCATGCAGAGTAATTCAATCTTGCATTAATAATTTAAAAAAAATATATATATGAGCATGATCTACATAAAATGCAGTGTGATGTGCATATTTTTTTGTTAATTTTTTTCGCATTATACAATTATTTATTATTTTCCGAAAGTGACCACATTTGATTTCAGCATCGTTTTAAACACATATTTGTCCACGTAAAGCAATTTTTTCTATTTTTTCAAAAATTGAAAAACCAAAGATACTCTTTTGAAGAGGACACATCGATATGTGATGTGTGCATTTTTAAGAATTTTTTGGCTGTGTATTTTTAACTCTGCGGATTTTTATTTGAGCTGCTTCGAAGTTGCAGTGTGGTTTTCTAAGTATAAGTTTTAGAAGTAATTAAAAAATAAATTTCATATGAATGCCAAAATGTGTGTATGATACCTCAATGGATAGAAGATTCGTTGTTGAATTTATCAGTATCAACTCCGCTCAGTTATGTGCTAGGAATGGCAGGGTTTACACCTCTGCAACGCACATAAAAATTTTCATTTGTTTGAATGGGGGCAAAATCTATTTTCTTAAGCCCTCAACCGAGGTATGAACNTAACTCTGCGGATTTTTCTTTGAGCTGCTTCGAAGTTGTAGTGTGGTTTTCTAAGTATAAGTTTTAGAAGTAATTAAAAAATAAATTTCATATGAATGCGAAAATGCGTGTATGATACCTTAATGGATACAAGATTCGTTGGTGAATTTATCGGTATCAACTCCGCTCAGTTATGTGCTAGGAATGGCAGGGTGTACACCTCTGCAAGGCACAGAAAATTTTTCATTTGTTTGAATGTTGGCTAAGTCTATTTTCTTAAGACCTCGACCGAGGTATGAACCTCGACTGAGGTATTTAAATACCTCGGTCGAGGTCTTAACGAAACCTCAACCGAGGGTTTGTAAAGCCCTCGACCGACGGTTTAACAAACCCTCGGTCGAGGTTTCGTTAAGACCTCGACCGAGGTATTAGCTCGGTCGAGGTCCTAGTCATGTAAACTCCTTTGGAGCAAAATCCCGGGAGTGAATTCAAACATTAATGACACTCCAACTACAAACATTAATGACACCCCAACCATCTCTCCCACCCGAATTTTTGATGAAACTCTATATAAACATAATTCATACTAAGCTAACTCTATCCTTCAAAATTGCCTAATTTCTTTGAAAAAATGTTTGTTTTGTAATACAAATTTAGCATTGTAGATTGTTTTGCAGGTATCAATTTGGATTGTTGATCAATCACAATGGGAAGCAACCAACGTCGCACAAGAAGAAATGAAAGAAATCAAAACAAAATTGAAGAGAAAAGAGAGAAAGATAAAGAAAGGAAGAGGAGAAAAATAACAATCTTGAGAGAAGAAGAAATT
>LPNX010989937.1:159419-171337 GCA_001517045.1 Pseudotsuga menziesii | reverse complement strand
TCTCACTTGAATTAGGGGATAGATTGTGTGCATGTGAGGTTGTGAATCCAAAATAGTTACTCAATAACAATAATACTGTATGAAAAACTTTGAAAACTTTTTACCATGCGAAAATAATAAAAATTTTCTAAACAATTCTGTAAACAAGGGACAGAAATGGCTGTAGGGCTGCAAGTGGTACAGGTGGCTGTGCAAGTGCAGGAAAAATGGAGACAAAGTGGCTGGGTTTCGGCGCAGAAACAAGGGCAAAAAACAGTTCGCGGACCGCGGGTATGGGGCGGACTCGCGCGGTCAGACCGCGGGTTTGAAGGCAACAGTCGCGCGCAGATCGCGGGTTTAAAGGAAACAGGCGCGGTCTAGGTCGCGGGATTCGGGCTGATAGCGGCGGTCGGAGCGCGACTGTGTTATGAATAGGCATGGTCGGATCGCGACTGTGGGCTGAAAAAACGCGGTCGGGGCGCAACTGGGAAAGTTCAAAAACGCGTCCAGGACGCAGGAAAATGGCTGACAGCGGCGGGCTGGTCGCAGGTTAGGGCCTGAAATGCGCGGTCGGGTCGCGACTGCGGAAGAAAAAAGTGCGGTTTTCGGCGGCCGAAAACGACATCCGAAAGTACAGTACGGAAAAATAAAATTAAAAAAGACAGCGGAGTCGCCAAAACTGTAGCTAGGGTTTTCACCCTAGCTTGTGCTGATGAGCACCTACTAAGGAATCTGGAATCCTTAGTAGCAGTTCAATGATGTATATGAATTAAACAAAGATAAACTGAAACAAAGACTAATCTAAATACGTTCTTGAAGCTAAAGCAGTAAAAAGTAAATAACATGAAACAGAAACAGTGAAGAAATGAATAATGATTTTTATTGGTATTACCTCCAATGAGGAGGTTGATGGAGTCCGTTGCGCTGGTCCGATGTCGGTGGCTTCGAGCTCCAAGCTGCTTCTCTTCCTTCTCCGGTGGTGGAAATGGGACAAAAAGAGTTCTCAATGGTGAAAGTAGCTTGATGGTAAGCTAGGGTTTCGAGAATAATTTCGGCAGAGGCAGGATGCTTATGATAATGGATATGGAATAATGGGTCTCCATCACTTATTTATAAAACCATGTTTAGGTCAACTTTTTAGGGTTTTAGCTGTTTTAGGGTTTCAGCTATTAGGGTTTCTTCTTTTTTCCTCATTATTTTATATTTTTTATTCCTTTTTGGATATTTTTGGAGGAAAAAAGGATTTTATAGCCTTTTGGAGGCATTTTAAGCTTTTTGGTGACCTTTTCGATGGTTTTTTATGGGTTTTTGATGGAGATATGGTAGGAAAGTGGACAAATGAGCCATGTAATGGGGTAGATGAGGTAGTTAACCATTTTTGGGTGTTAACAGTAATTGTTTGTTATTAAAAGTATTGGGTTTATTAATGATGTAGCCAACATACGATGTAAGTATAGCATGGCTGAAATTTAGTGTAAACAAAATGCACAGGGTTCAAACCTTGTTCGTGGCGTGATGTAGCGAGTTGTATTTTTATATATGGATGTGAGTTGAGGCTTGGATGTCCACAGGATTCGATTCTTGTTCACCTTTGTAATTACTTTGGATTGTAATGAGATTTCGATATGGTTTATAAATGGAAACGATTCCTGTGTATAAAATTATATTTGGGTTTTTAATATGATGGTTTCGTGGTTATGTAAATTATTATTGTGTAGCATTTTATGTGGTGGTTTTATTAAGATTAGGACTTGTATATTGTAACGCACAGGGGTCGATACTGCGACCTCTGGATAACTTAGGATTGTAATTTAATGGTTGGACTGTTTATTTGGATAATCGTTATATGATGGCCATGAGCGATATTAAAATGAGACTATTCGTTTTTTTATGGCATAAGTTTTTATGATGTGGATTTAAATAATGAAAAGAGAAATGATCTTTGGACCAAATAATGGTCACGATACTCACTATGTTCGTTGATTATGAGGATGTTAATTTTAATGGAATGTTTTAGCAATTATCTTGTATTTAAATATGTAGACCTTGAAAGGTATTTACTAATGTACTTATCTTAAGAATAATTATAGTTTGTACTTTAATTGATTAGATTCATAATTCCATTCTCTAACTATTAATGATTATTTAAAGATAGTATTTTGATTTGTTTACTGTTGATGTCTATGTATATTTATATATAATACACTATTTTAGTTTGTAGATAATAACTTAGGTTATCTAGGTTGTAAGCTTATACTTATAGGTATATATATAACTTACCTCTGATCTAGTTTATGTAATTCTAAAACATGTCTCTCCTAAGAAATGGAAGATGTCAGTAGAGTATAAAGACCAAAGGAGCAGATAAACAATAGATCTGAAATAAGCCTAGTTTGTACTTAACCCAGTTTCACTAGTAAAACTAATACAGGAATTAAAACTAGGGTGCAGAACCCCTGATGAACATTTGTAGAGAAATTAAACTTGTAGAAGTAAACTAATAAATAAACCCCGGATAAACCTGGTATAGAAAATCACTTATAGCCTAGGGTTAATATTTTAAAATGCAAACCCTAGCAGATTTAAACAGAGAAACATATACATTGGGTTAGAAAATTCAATGTAATCATTTACCTAACATAGCTAGCATTTATTCTAGGAAAGTAGAATAGATAGTCTAGGGATTCATACCTGTAACTTGAAGCTCTGTTAATGGCTGAACCTGCACACTTAAATAACCAGCATTAACAATTCAAGGTAGATCTGACCTCTGTTTTTGATGAACAAATCACTTGGTAACTCCCACGTTCTACCCAACCATGACCCGAAACTTTTCCTAGTTTTCATTCGGATCCCCCCGAGTTGGACTCCAACATGCAAGTAGCTTAGAGATCCTAAGGTAGGGTTTCCTATCTGGTATATCAGATCTAGATCAGTTCTCCTTTTTCCTTCCAAGAAAACATTTTCCAAGAATTACTTGAGAGCAAACATGCAGAAAATGACTCCTCTAATGATAGATCAGAACCCCAAGACTTTCCTTGGCTTGAGTCTTTATAGACAGACTTCAGTCAAAGGGACAGTTAAATCAAGAAACCATGGTTTCTTGATTTAACCATTTTCAGTTACTTTGGGTAATTATTAATACTTTAACCTAGGAACTTTCAACTGGTTCCTAATTAGACTTTGTAGGTTTTAGACTATTTATTATCTTTACATAATAAATAATAATGGATGGAGCTTTTCTTTCTTTATTTCATCATTAATATTATAAATATATTTAATTATTTATACATAACATGTATAAAGTACATAATAATATAACACTTGTTTACATTTGTCTTTGAGCATCATATACCATGATCCCTACACTTAATGGCACTTCTTCATTAAGGTCAAGTAGGTAGATGGTTTAGTTCAACTAGGCTAGGAAACTCTAAACATCTTTGCATGTTGGATTTCCCTCGTATAACGTGGTAGTTCTTCAGTACATTATGAGAATACAGAAATTTGAAATTTCATTTAATCACTTATAAATAAGTATGATGAGATCAATATTTTTCTTGAGTCATTTTCACTCAAAAGCTATTAAGCTCTTTCCAGTAACCCCTAGCGCTTACCAGATCCCATACTCAACGCTTTAATAGGGAGTTACAAATAGTGCAATTTCAGAGCTCTTCGCTCAACACTAATCCTAGGATGTACTTGTACGATACACCTAGGGATACAATGGCCAAGGATCCAATGCTCTAGAGCTTATCTCAACATCAACATGGAGGCTCCAGGGCTTATGCCCAACACTTCCAATTATCTTTTCATGTGTTCCAGAGCTTCTCACTCAACACAAATCATCAATCACTCAAGTGCTCCAGAGCTCCTCGCTCAACACAAATCATCAGTCACTCAAGTGCTCCAGAGCTCCTCGCTCAACACAAATCATCAATCACTCAAGTGCTCCACAACTCCTCGCTCAACACAAATCATCAATCATTCCCGTGCTCCAGAGCTTCTCGCTCAACACAAAACATCTCATCAATCATGTGCTTAAGGGTCCACGACCAACACAAACAAACTTATATATATATATATATATATATATATATATATATATATATCATCAATAATTGGCTTACGCCCAATATATAAAACAAATCATCATGTTCATATGCAGTGGGGTCTTCAAACCAATATATCAAAATAAAATATCAAGTCAACATCATAATCTATAGGCACATGCCTATAAGTGTTAGGTCCAAAATTTGAGATATTACAGAAATGTTCATTGTAAAGAGAATTCAAAGCAGGGTTATGTTTCTGGATTTTTTCTTGATCTCCCTTATGGTTTACCTTTTCCCTCTTGTTTAGAATTCATCAATCTCCCTTTCCACCTTCCTCCAAGGGAAAAGTTTTCTGCAAATTTTTTCTTTGAGACATTTTCATCTAGTGTGGACTAAATATACCTTCCTTAGAGAGGTTGTTTTCCTCCTTTTGGAGCTCACGCCTCCAACGTGTTTTACATACTTGACTATTGGGAAATAAAAAGGTTGTTTGGTACCTATTGTTGTTGGAGTTTGCATTCCCACCCCTTGTATTTATTTGATTTGATTTCTATTTTCTTTGTTTGCATTTCTTCTAAATCCTTCATCTTATTCGAATAGTTCTTCTCAACATGTTCTGTTGATGTATTTGTAACTTTGGAATGTATTCATATGTATTTCTTATGTATTGTGACCTGATGTTTATTTCGGGATGTATTTGTGATGTACTTGAGTCATGTCATACCCCGATGTTTATTCCGGGAAGCTTCTATAATGTAAAAGTCATGTCAATTCATTGTGGGTAACCCTCTTATTGGTCAAGGGTTAAAGTCCCCACAATTATGGGGCCCTTAGGTTATTAGACTATCCTAGAGAAGTCAGCCCTAGGTGAGTCATTGTAAGTCGGGGCAATATTCCTCCACCATTGTGTTACCCTCCTATTGGTCGGAGGAGGAAAAGTCCCCACAAGTGGTGGGGCACTAGGGTTATTAGACACTCCTAGAGATGTTGGCTCTAGTAAGTAATTGTTAAGTGAGGCCGACATGATGGAGTGGGTTCCAAGTGAATGGAAGAATATAAATAGAGAGTGATTCTCTCTATTTAGGATACACACACTCACTCATTGGGGCGCATGAGTGAGAGAGGAGAAGCTCTCTCAGTGTGAGAGAGAGAGACTGCTGCTGTCGGGAGATCATCTTACTGTTTTGGAGTTTTACCTTTTGGTGCTAATTCTATCTCTAAGGAAGTTGCGGGGTTTTATCCTTTATGATTTCCTTGAGGAAAATTCTTTGTGTCTCTTGTCTCTTGTGTTTAATTGTTGTGCATGTTATTCTCTCAGTTAAAGATCCTAAGATCATAATGCTAGCTTATATGATAAAAATATAACATGGTATTAGAGCTAACCTAAGAAGAAGACATTACGCAGCTACGAAAGCTAGGGATTCTTACATTTTGGGTCTCTCTCCATAATCTATCAGAAAAAGTATGCTAGGATGACTCTCCATTGAAGGGCGCATCTTTTTGTCGAAGCGGAATTCGATTTCAAGCATTTTCAGTGTTGGTGTGGAAAGTTAGGGCTTTCTACAGAAGAGGAATTTTTGAGTGAGCCCGGCATAGGATTTTTCTCCTCATCAAAATCAAATTTTAGAGACCTAGATCAAGAAATTGGTTGGGTGAAACTCTGGGAAATTCAAACCCTAGTTTGACCCCGAGCTAGAAAAAACCTAAATACTAAAACTGCTAAGTTTTGGTGCATTCGCTATATCCCAATATTGGAGAAAGATCAGGAGTTGAAAATTGCAGAGGCCAAATATAAAATCTTTATTTACACTGTGTCCAAACATCAACCTCATATTCTCTATATTTAGGGAGATATGATCCCTCCAAGTTAGGGGCCCAGCCTCTTCCAGAATTCATCCCTAAACAAGACACCTGGGGAGAATTGCTATATCTTGAGCTACAGAGGTCCAAATGGAATTCCTCAAAATGTTCCAAAAAGGGCACAAAATTTACTTTCTGTGTTCCAAATTTCATACCCAGAAGATGAAACAGTGACACATGGAAATCCGTACCACTTCGTTGTTCTGAACAGTCTTGTAACAGTTCACCTTGGGAAAAGGATCGTAAATCCCAATTGGTGAAACCAATTCTGATGAAACCTATGGTGTTGGATCAGGGACATGTGAGGATACCTCAGTGAGAAATTTCAGACATAGAGGAGTAGTAATTTTGGAGATACCACAAAAACAGTAACAGACATTTCTGCAAAAGAAATTAGAAAAATAGGGCCTCCTGTTCCGGGAGCTTCCCACCATTGTTTTCAAAAAAGGAGTACATTGGACAGCTCCATTTGAAGAGATATATATTTCTATCCAATTAGATATGAAAGATTTGAATTTTTTTAAAATTAGGGTTTCTCTAACAAACCCTAGATTAGCGAGCTCCAAAACCAGAACGGACACCTCAAATCGGTAAGATGTAATCTTTTGCTTTTTTTTCATTTGAGGTTCTCAGTTAAGATGTCTCATCATGCCAAGATTTATGATAAGCTTGGTGAAGTTGACAAATTCCAAGAATGGAAATATTTGATCTCTCTGAAGAAAATGAATTGGACACCTACATGAGTAGAGAGGTTTCAGTTCCAGAGGGAGATGAGGTTAGAAGTCTTACACAAGAAGAAGTTGGTCAAGGCCAAGAAGATCATTGATGATTCAGTCACGAATCAAATTGTAATACAAGTGTCTTCCTTAAAGACACCGAAGATGTTTGATTCCTTGACCAAAATATTTGAAGGGAAGAACATAGATCGGAATATGACCTTAAAACAAGAAGTGAAGAATGCATAAGTGGTGATAACCACCTTGAATGGCCTCCTAGGTTCATGGGATTCATTCATGCGAGGAATGTGTGACAAAAAGAAGTGATTAATTTCAATGGACTCTAGGAAGAGAACACACAAGAAGAAGAAGCTCGAGAAGAGAAGGTGGGAGCAACTGAAGATCAAGCTCTTACCATCTAAAGAAGATCCCTCAAGCAACGAGGAATATGAAGATCTGAACTCTTGAAGAACCTCTTATCCACCTTAGAATTTGAATAAGAAACGATGCTATTATGAATGAAGAAGACGATGAAGCTGAAGGATCAAGAAGGAGTCTACCCACGAAACAAATAAAGATAAGTATTCAATTGTCATTTCATTGTTTTGTTATGCATTTGTTTATATTCAGTTAATTTATTATGCATGATAGAATGTTTGCATTAATGACAGTATACTACTAATATGCATTTGATGGGTAAGTAGCTCATGGTGCTAAACAACTCTCCATTGCTACTTATCTAGAACGAAACCTCTTTGCTGACATATTGGATTAGTGCACAATCTCAATGTTGTCTTGGTAGAGATGGAAGACATCTAGAAAAGTTTCCGTGAGATATGGATGAATGTTGTATTGGCTAAAGTAGTTGCATGATCATATATTTATGCATAAGAATTTGCCAGTATGAATATTCCTTATGAAATGTTTCTAACCATACAAATGCATTTGACTTGTAGGAAATATCGCATACATAATCCCCGACAAGCAAAGAAGAATGAAGACTTGTTCCGAAGAACAAGTGACGAGAGTTCAAAGACAAAGAATAACATGACCAATGTAGTGACATCATTGATGCAGAACCTTCCAAGGAGAAAGGGAAGACCAGTTCAGGAAGAATGATGTCTAGGATGCAGTATCAATACATGAAGAGAATTTCGTAGTTCCATCATGCAGTGGATGGAAACATCGTGGGATACAAGGCAAGATTTGTAGCATGAGGCATAGACTACAAAGATACATTTGCAGCCACTAGAGATACACATGACAGGAAGAATCATGTGTTCAAATGAAAGAAGGCCTTGTACGAGTTCAGAAGACACCCATGGTATAACACATACATGATGAGCTTGATGAAGATCTTAACCTTTGCTACAAGGTCGATAGAGGATGACAAGCTCACAGATGGGTGTGAGAAGAACTTTTGAAAAAAGTTCAAGATAGAGGATCTTGGTATCCAATGATCCTAGATGGATACATAGTAGCAGATGAAGCTACTTGTCACTCTGGTACAGATGGATTACTGATGACTCTAGGCTTTACTGAGAGTAAAGAGGACTCCAACCTTTGCTTCAAGGTTGAAGACAGAAGACTAGTGATGCTCCTGTTATGTGTCGATGCACTATTTTCTAGGCATGGAGGTGTGGGAAAGGGAAGTATGTAGTGGAGATCCTGAAGAGGTTCAGGATGATGGATTGCAAGGCCATGACCACACCTATGCCATCAAACATGAAGCTATTGAGTGATGCTTCATCAGATACAGTTGATGCTACGATGTATCTCCAGATGATTGGGTCCTTGATGTACATGACGAACACGAGACCAGATATTTGCTTTGCTGTGAACACCTTGATCCAGTTCTTGACAGATCCGAGACATGTTCACTTGATTGCTGCAAAGCATATTCTGAGGTACCTAAAGGGTACAGTTGATTATGGGCTCAAGTATGAGGCGAATCAGAAGATTAACCTGGAGGGTTATGAGGATTTGTATTGGGAAGGTAGTACCATTGATAGGAAGAGCACTTTGAGGTGCTACTTCAGTATGGGATCAAGTGTGATCTCTTGGTTTGGTAGGATGGAGTCCTGCATGGCGCTGAGTACATCTGAGGCAAAATATGTTGCCACTTGCTATTTGGGAGGTAGTATGTTACTTTTGAAAACTACTATTTGATTTGGTTGATCTGACTTGCATTTTTGTATGATGCAGAGAGGAGCAGTGATCCAGATCAAGATCTCTTGAAAGAAGGATTTCTAGCATAGCTGATGAGACAGGTTGCCCTCAGATGCAATCGGTCTTGGTGAAGCTCGCAGGTCATCCTTGGATTTAATCAGCCCTATTCTGATTCTATGCTAGAAATGGCCAAAGTGAAGTTTGAGTACTTCAAGGAGAAGCTTGGTGTTCTTGAGATAGAGGTTCCCTCTAAAGGGAAATGATGAGTCCCAAATCCATTCTGACGAGTAGGTCAGATGTAAGGGTTGTGCCATTCTGTCATGGCTAAAGGATTAGGTTCCTCCCTTGTCATATGTGAGTGCTGGCCATTCTGATGAGTAGTTCAGATGTAAGGGCTACCGCCATTTTGATGAGTAGGTCAGATGTAAGGGCTACCAAAGACCTACGAGGAGGTAGGCATACACCCAGCATGAAAGAAGGTTGGCTCTGTAGAACTTCCTATGACGAGAAGAATCATGAGATAGCATATATGATGATGACCAGAGGAGATCTAGATCGAGCTATGATCCAGATCCAGTTATGATGACTCCGAGAGATCCAGATCAAGTGATGATCCAGATCCAGCAGTGATGATCTAGATCCAGTGATGATCCAGATCCAGTGATGATGTCCAATGATGATCCAGATCGAGTGATGATCTCAGATTCAATGATGATGATCCAGATCCAGTGATGATGATGATCCAGATCGAGTGATGATTTAGATTCAATGACGATGATCCAGATCGAGTGATGATCTAGATTCAGTGATGATGATCCAGATCGAGTGATGATCCAGATCTAGTGATGATGATCCAGATCCAGATGAAGATGACTTGAAGATGAAGATGATGAGAACTCAATGATGATCCAGATGATACAGAGAAGAAGACTTGTGCTGATAAATTGTGTCGAGAGAATACCTTCCTAGTTAAGAGGGAGTGTTGATGTACTTGTAACTTTGGAATGTATTTATCCGTATTTCTTATGTGTTGTAACCTGATGCTTATTCTCGGATGTATTTGTGATGTACTTGAGTCATGTCATACACCGATGTTTATTCCGGAAAGTTTCTATAATGTAAAAGTCATGTCAAGTCATTGTGGGTAACCCTCTTATTGGTCAAGGGTTAAAGTCCCCACAGTTATGGGGCCCTTGGGTTATTAGACTATCCTAGAGAAGTTGACCCTAGGTGAGTCATTGTAAGTCAGGGCAAAAGTCCCCCACCATTCTGTTACCCTCCTATTGGTCGGAGGAGGCAAAGTCCCCACAAGTGGTGGGGCACTAGGGTTATTAAACACTCCTAAAGATGTCGACTCTAGTAAGTAATTGTCAAGTGAGGCCGACATGATGGAGTGGGTTCCAAGTGAATGGAAGAATATAAATAGAGAGTGAGTCTCTCTATTTAGGATACACACACTCACTCATTGGGGCGCATGAGTGAGAGAGGAGAAGCTCTCTCAATGTGAGAGAGAGAGACTGCTGCTGTCGGGAGATCATCTTACTGTTTTGGAGTTTTACCTTTTGGTGTTGATTCTATCTCTGAGGAAGTTGCGGGGTTTTCTCTTTTATGGTTTCCCCGTGGAAAATTCTTTGTGTCTCTTGTCTCTTGTGTTTTATTGCTGTGCATGTTATTCTCTCAGTTAAAGATCCTAAGATCATAATGCTAGCTTATATGATAAAAATCTAACATGTCCTACTTTTCCACAATGTTGATAGGTCTTCTTATTTTGATCATTCTTCTTCAACAACGACTCTTTTGTAGTTTGGTCAATACGTTTTAGTTCATGATCCTATTGACGACGTTCTTTAAGGTGTTGATTGACATTTCTTTTCATCAAGTCATCCTAGTGTTTGCTGCCAAGATTCCCTTCTTCGAGAAAATTCTGTGGGTCCTTATTCAACATTACATAAAGTATTAAAGGTAAAATACTTACCATCTTGTTTGTGTGACATCCACCTAGCCCAAAAGGAGGAACAGAAAAAAATCATATGTTGTCTTCAAATTAATCATAACCATCTCAATGAGATTTCCAAGGATAGCGTTAACAACTTTGGAGGTAGGTAAACTTAGCCCATGTGCCCTTGTTTTGAAATTTGTACATCTCTCACATCATTTATGTCTAAATACTCACCCTATAATATGCAAACATCCGAGTGTTGCAATCTAAATATAAGTTAATTGACCTTGAATGCATTAGCAATATAGGATACAAAGGTGCAAAGGCTCTCTAGTGTTTCTAAAATCTTGTATTAGGTTTCCAAGGAATTAAGCACATTGTAATATAAAAAAATAAACTAAGGTTTGAGTAAACCTATCTTGAAGCAATCTAGGAAAATATGAACAAGGGTGTCCTCTAGGTAGCCAAAAACTCGGGGAATATATCCTCTTACTAATCTATATTGGATGTGACGTTTGTATATAAAATAACATGTCACTCTTTTTTTTAATTAACATATAAGGAAACGTGCACATTTTCTTAAGAATATGGATTGACATTCTAGGTTGTAGCACATGTGGCCATTCGAAGGGAAACTAGATATGGAAAGAAGAACATGTGCAACTTTTTAAGAACATGTGTACACTTAAGAAAATACATGTACATTCGTGCATGAGCCTAATTGCCACATTTTCGACCAACTTCTTGTGAGCATCCATAAATACCTTAGTTATTAATATCAATTTTTAATGATTCCAAGAGTGTACCTATTCGGAGTTAGTCTAAGTAAATTGTGATTTAAAATTAAACCATATTATTTAAATAAGACTTAAAATTATATAATTATTCCAAGAAAAACTATTTTGTGTATTGATGAATGACAACCCTATCTTTAATAGACTTGTGCATGGAGATTTGAATGCTAAATGCAAAATAATATTAGGAACCACTTTGAACTAACATATTAAAATAAATATTATAATTATTATTATTAAAATTAAAAATTAACCATATAGCCTAAACAATTTAAAATAAGAGTATGGAGGTTTTGTAGAATTTTAGTTTGTTGTATTTAGGAAATGCCTAATATTTCAAGGGGGCACTTCACCTATCATTAAGGATTAGGTAAAAGCTCCAAAATGTATTGAAAAGATTATAATC
>LPNX010989937.1:107418-154708 GCA_001517045.1 Pseudotsuga menziesii | reverse complement strand
TGAAAAATTGTTAGTAGCAAACAAAAGACTGAGAGAAGACATGGAGGAGAAAGAAGCAGCATTCCAGAAGCTCCTGATGGTGTCACGAAACATCTTAAATCAAAAGAAGGCTATGCAACAGAAGCTGGATCAAGTAAAGGCTCAGGTTAAAGAAAATGATAAAGATAAGGAGTTTGCCAGACTAAAGAAGCGCTCTCAGGTTCTGAATGATTTAGCCACCTTGGCAGAAGCATCTAGAAGTTTGTAGCATTTAATGTTGTTTTGTTTTATTTTGTCATAAAGAGACAGCTGTTGGACATGTGTATTAATCATTTTTGAGGTGGATTTGATATCCCACTTTTGTAGGGATCGATCCATCTTTTTAGGATTGATAGTTACTGTTAGATAAGATATATTTTTGTATAAAGGCAGATAGAAAATCTGTACAAAGCGGTTGGTTGTTTGGTAGTTTTGGGACTATGCTGGATGTGTACTGAACCAGATTTCACTTAGCATAAGCTCTTTACAGCTTCACAGGTTCTATTTATGAAAGTGATATAATGATGTTTTGCCATTGTATTTTATGAATTGTTCTCTTTGATGATTCTTTTGCTTCTGTGGTCATTAATAATCCATGTTGTAATTCTCATTGAAGATAACAGTTATCTTTTATTTGATAAACAATAGTAGTTACACCTTATATTGCAGGATCATAGAATCCTTTGCATGAAGTATTGTTTTGCATGTTATGCTATTTGAAAAGAACTCATATATGCCATCTTAGCCATTATTGTCTCACCAACCTGTTGAACACTTTGATCTTTTCTGTGAATATCTGTATTTAATAGTCTGTGACATATACCAGCTGTATATACATAAATTATATTGTGATTTTATTCCTGAAAACTGTACAAACCTATGATACCAGCCTTAGGTTTTATTTTAGTCTGTATTTTGATTTGATTTTATTTTGATTTAGTCTTTATCAGACCTAAGATTTCCTTAAGCTTGGATCCCCTGTAGTCTAGGTCCAACTTTAGGGATAACAGGGTGTTTTGATGTCGGTTGCACATGACTAGTAAAAGGTTGTCCAAGGTTGAAATTAGTTGAAATTGATTTATTTAGAAGATGCACCAATGAAGACTTTGGGGGCAGTAGGAGAGAAATGAGGTTCTTTTCAAAGATGGCGGGGTCGTGTTTACTGTTTGCAATTTTTTAACTTTGGTGTTTATTTTTAGTGGTTGATAAGAGAAGCTCACAGGTTATCCTTGGACGTAATCAATCCTGATATGTTTCTATGCTAGAAATCGCAAGAGACCAAAAGATGCAGATGCATGATATCTCACATGGGAAATGAGATAGGTTGTCTGAGTGGAAAAGACCCTGGTGTAGCATGTTACTAGGAAATAATCAATATTGTAGGTTGTCTGAGTGTAAATACGAGTCCTAGTGTGATATGCAGGTTACTCGTACATAATTAGTCTTGAGACAGGTTATTCGAATGTAAATATGAGCCCTGGCGTGGTACGCATGTTATTAATATGTAATCAGTCCTGAGACAGGTTATCTGAATGTAAATATGAGCCTTGGCACGGTATGTAGATTATTCAGATGTAATAAGTCATGTGGGTTGTTTGAGTGTAAAAAAGATCCTTGGCATGGTATGCAGGTTATTCGGATGTAATACACCCTGAAGGTTGTCTAAACAGAAAAGATCTTGGACACAAGTTGTTCTGATGTAATAAGTCCTTGAGGTTGACCTAGAACGTAAAATCCTTGGTGTAGCAAGTTGTCTGATCGTAATCAGACCTTACATATATATCTATATATGTGTGTGTTACCATGTTGGAGATGATAAGGCCACAAGGCACTTGAGGTGCACCTAGGAAGTTCTCCTATGTAGGTAGAACGTAGGTTGACCGTGGAGAGACGTAATGCACTTGGTGTGCTCCTAGGAGATTCTCACATAGTGGATGTTATAGGTTGTCTTAGTGACGTGAAAGATCTTGGCATATTATTATGGTGATAGAATGTAGGTGGTCTGTATCTAGGCTGTGCTATGTGTGCTCTGTGTGTGTTTTTTTTGTGTGTAGGACAAAAGCGATGATCTGGATACAATGAGATAAAGGTAGAAGATGCAGGTTATTGTTGTGGAAATTTAAAGAAGGTCCTGGATTGTTCCTACGCGATGGCTTTCTCGTAAATGTGATGAAGACTTGGATGAGGACTAGGCCTACACCCAACATGAAAAAAGGTTGGCTCTATAGAAACTTTCGATGAAAGATAGTGCCAATCGATGATCGATAAGAAGATGATGATGGAAACAACTATGATGATGACTCCGTGATGATGAATGGACCAAATGTGTTGATGAATGTGGATGAGAGAATACCTTCCTAGTTAAGAGGGAGTGTTGATGTATTTGTAACTTTAGAAGATATTCTGATGTATATTATCATTGTATGTTGTTTTCCCCCCATCGGAGATGTGTTTGCCTCCTTTCGGGGTGTCATTATTGTGTATAGACCTTGAGGTACAACCTCTGTTGTAAGTTGAGGCAATAGTCCCTAGTATAACATCATGTAATGTAATTTTGGAGTCTCTCTCGGAAGTCGATGTTGTTAGTGTAAGAGGTCGGCCCTACTCATGTAATAGGCCAGTCACTTGAAAGGTATAAATAAGGAGGTACTTTCCCTGATTTATACAGACATCACACTCACTCAAGTTCGCATGAGAGAGAGAGAGAGAGAAGGAGGAGAGAGATAGTTGTTTGAGACTTCTTATTACTGGGTTTGTTCATCTTGTTAGATTTTTACAGTTTATTCAATATGATCTAGGATCTTATCTGAGAGAATAACATGCATTACAATAATCACAAGAGACACAAATATTTTCCTTGGGGAAACCATAAAGGAGAAAACCCCGTAACTTCCTCAGAGATAGAATGAGAACCAGTAGCAAAAGTAAAACCCAAAAGTATAAAGATGATTTTCGGCAACTACTCTCTCTCTCTCACTTGTGCGAGCTTTCCCTCTCTCTCTCATGCGTACTTGATGAGTGAGTGTATGTGTAAAATAGAGATTTACTCTCTATTTTTACCTATTTTCCACTTGAATTTATCTCCTACTGGGTTGGCTTCTCTAGGAGAGTCTAATAACCCAATTACCACTTATTTCTAGGGACTAATGCCTCGACATATAAAGGAGGGTTAACCTCAATGACTTTACATGCTTCAAGTACAATGATGACTCTCTCGATCGAAGGAATGAACATCTCCGTCGGAGGTACAATAATAAATACAAATACAATATAAAATATACAAGTTAATATCTTCTGAAGTTACAATTACATTAACACTCCCTCTTAAGTAGGGAGGTATTCTCTTGACACAGACATCAATACATATAGACACAAATCTTCAATGTTGAATCATCATCATCACTGTTGTTGTTGTTCTCATCATCTCGAACAAATGGTGCTATCTCTTGAATCTATTTGTCATAGGAAGTTCTATAGAGCCAACCCTTTTCATGCTGGATGTAGGCCTAGCCTCCATGTAGGTATAGCTCAGGACTTATTGACTTGTAAAACCTAAAGAATCTCCCAGGGCTGATTATATGCCTTTGCAAAACCTGAAGGAGCATCCCAGGACTGATTATATGTCTATGCAAAACTTGAAGGATCTCCCAAGATTGATTATATGCCTCTACAAAACTTGAAGGAGCATCCCGGGACTAATTATATGCCTTTGCAAAACCTGAAGGATCTCCCAAGACCAATTATATGCCTCTGCAAACCCTGAAGGAGCGTCCTAGGGCTGATTATATGCCTCTGCAAAACTTGAAGGAGCGTCCTAGGGTTGATTATATGCCTCTGCAAAACCTGAAGGATATCCTAGGACTGATTATATGCCTCTGTAAAACCTGAAGGAGCATCCCAGGACTGATTATATGCATCTACAAAACCCGAGGGATCTCCCATGACTGATTATATGACCCTGCAAAACCTGAATGAGCATCCAAAGACTGATTATATCCCTCTGCAAAACTTGAATCCCCTACTAATGTCTAGTCATCTTTAGATCATCTTATCATCACTCGGAGCACAGCCCAGATGCACACATCTCAACCAAAACCCTTACATCTACACCATGGGAGGACACACCTACCACCATGTGAGAATGGCTCTCATGCATCTGTGTCTTCTGGACCCATCACCTCCCCTTCGAAGGAACCTTGATCTGAAGTACACCAAGCTTCTCTTTGAAGTTTTCAAACTTCGCTCTGGCTAATCGCTTGGTCAACACATCGGCTATCTGCTCGTCTGTTACAACATATTGGAGCTTCACTGCTCCTCTTTGCACCATATCCCTGATATATTGGTACTTGGTCTTGATGTGCTTCGACTTGTCATGAAATAATGGATTCTCGGACAACTTCACACAACTCTGGTTGTCACAGAAGATACAAGTTGCCTCTAACTAGAGATCAAACAAATCAGACAGTAGCTTCCTAAGCCATACTGCCTCACAACTAGTTGAACAAGTTGCGACATATTCTGCTTCGGCTGTACTCAGTGCCACGTAGGACTGCTTCCTGCTAAACCAAGAGATCACACCTGATCCCATACTAAATAAACACTCCAAAGTGCTCTTCCTATCTAAGGCACTTCCAGCCCAGTCTGAATCAACATAACCCTGCAAGTTAACCTTTTGATTCGCGTCATATTTGAGCCCATAATCAATTGTACCCTTAAGGTACCTCAATATATGCTTTGCAACAAATAGGTGAACTTGTCTCAGATCCGTCAAGAACTGGCTCAAAGTGTTCACAACAAAAAATATGTCTGGTCTTGTGTTCATCAGGTACATCAATGATCCAATCATCTGACGATATATCATGGCATCAACTGACTCTGATGAAGCTCGCAAAGTAGTTTCAAGTTCGATGACATGGGTATGGCTATTGCCTTGCATTCCATCATCCCCAACCTCTTCAGGATCTCTACTGTATACTTGGGCCTTGATCAAGGAAGACTCCATTTGTACTCTGCCACACCTCCATACCTAGAAAATAATGCATCCTACCCAAGTCCTTCTTCTCGAACTCGGCAGCAAGCTTCCTCTTTGTATTAGCAATCAACCGATCCTCACCTTTTGCAAACTGGTCATCTACATACAATAGTAGTATCACTCGGTTCCCTTTCTCAACCTTGTAGTAAAGGTTGGAGTCCGCTTTACTCTTGGTAAAGCCCAAACTAGTCAAGAAGTTGTCCATCATGTCGTATCATGTCTTGGGAGCCTGCTTCAATTCGTACAAATCTTTCTTCAATTTGCACACATGAGTCTTTTTGTCATGTGTCTCAAATCCGAGTGGCTTCTCCACATACACTTCCTCTTCCACTACACCATTCAAGAATGTTGTCTTGACATCCATCTGGTGTATCTTCCATTTCATCACTGCAGCCAGAGCAAGTATTGTTCTGACGGAAGTGTATCTGGCTACAGGTGCAAAAGTCTCCTCATAATCTATCCCTTCTTTCTAGGAAAATCCACATGCCGCAAATCTCACTTTATATTTCTCTATATTGCCATCTGTGGCATGCTTGATCTTGTAGATCCACTTGGAAGTCACAACAAACTTCCCTTTTGGTCTCGGGACCACATCACAAACATCATTCTTCATGATCGACTGATATTCCTCGATCATGGCATCCTTCCATTCTTTCTTTTCTATCGCTTCTTCATAGCTGGAAGTTTCTTTGTCAATGATGGCGCACAACAGGGCTACATAATTGGAGTATGGCCTAGGTCTCTTGCTTTCTCTGTGCATTCTTTCTAGAGCGCCATATCTCTCTGCATCTACGATAGCCTCTCGTACCCATGTCGGTTTCCTCTTGTGAGAATTCTTCTCACGGGGTGGATCTATAGGTTCATGAGGTTCTTCTATTTCTTAATCTTCTTCTCGAGTTGCTTCATTCATTGTCGTATCTCGGATCCTAGGTACTTCTTGTTCTTCAATGTCTTCAATGGGTAGTTTTCTGGATTTGTTGTAAGCTGAGTCTTCATCAAATGTCACGTCCATGTTGATATCGATTTGTACCCTGGAAAGTATATTCTGTAGGCCTTTGAGTTTTCACTATATCCCACAAATATGCCCTTCTTTCCTAAAGGGTCTAAATCAATCATTTTCTCCTTTGGAATGTTTATGTACACTGGGCAGGCAAATATTCTGAGATGTTGACTTCTGGTTTCGCGTCGAAGAAATTTTTTCTGGTGTCTTGTTATTTAGTACTGTGTGTGGAGTACGATCTTGTAAATACATGATTGTTCTTGCAGCTTCTGCCCATAGATGCATGGGAAGATCCTAATCATGAAGCATTTCCCTTGTTGCTTCTATAATCGTTCTATTCTTCATTTCTGCAACTCTGTTTTGTTGTGGATTGTATGGAGTGGTCAACTCCCTCTTAATCCCCGACTCTCTGCATAATTCCTTGAATTCTTCTGATGTGAAATCTCCACCATTGTCTAATCGAAAGGTCTTGATTTTCTTTTCAGGAAGACCGTTAACTGCTTTGCTTGAAAGTGATAGTGTTCTATAGTGCACATGTGCAAGCCTTCTATGCCATAGTTCACTTGGCTCCATGTAGTCATGAACCAAGGCTTGTTCAGGTTGGCCCTTTAGTTTGTATAAGCCTCCCTCTTTCTCTCCAATCACTACCGCCTCATCTATGGTCTTTCTTTTTGGACACATAAGAACTTGGCCATCAATAAATGCAACTCTCATACCTTTTGCATCCAATGCAGATATGGAGAGAAGATTCTTCTTGAGTCCTGGTACATATAGAACATCCTCCAGCTTCAAAGATTTTCCAGAGTTTAGCTTGTAAGAGGCTTCACCACTTCCTTTTATAGGGTATTGGTGGTTATCTCCAAGTTTCACCTTGTGAGGTGACTCATGTTCAGATAGATTCACAAAGGATTCTTTAAATCCTGTCATATGCTTGGAAGCCCCACTATCTACAAGCCAATTGTTGCTTCCATGTGAAACAATACCTGTGAGAGCTGAAATCAGAACATAGTCTTCATCGATTGAAGAATCTTCATTGTCTCCTCTGGTTCTCTTCCTGGGAAGTTCATCATCCTCTGTAGTGTGAGCATGCTGTCTCTTGTTGTTGTTCTTCTTCTTTTTGTTCTTGGCACAATCTCTGGAAAAATGTCCCTTCTCATCACAAGTATAACATCTAACATTAGATAGATCTCTCCTCGGTCTTCTAGGGTTCTCCCTCTGATTCTGGTGGGGATGTTTTTCTTTCTTGTGATGAAAGGGTTCCCTTTTGTTATTCTTGGTGTGCGTTGTAACGGCTTGATCTTCATTTCTCGTCTTTTCTTCTCGAGCTACGATTCGAGCATCTTCTTGTGAACATTCTGCCCATAGCCTACTAAAAGTGATTAACTTTCTTCTAGCACTAATTCCTTGAATAAAAGAGTCCCATGACCTAGGGAGACCATTCAAGGTGGTCATAACAACTTCTAAATTTCCTATGTCTTCTCCCACAGCTTCAAGTTGTTCCTTGATTTGAGAGGCCCTCGTAAAGTATGATTGTATGGTCATTGCACTCTGGATCTTCACATTCTTCAACTGATTTCACAATGTCATCTTCCGGTTTATATTATTTCCTTCAAATAGCTTGGTAAGGGAATCAAACATCTTTTTAGTTGTCTTTAAGGAAGAGACATGTGGTATAAGGTGATCCTTGATAGAATCAACAATAATCCTCTTGGCCTTGACCAAGTTCTTATTGTGTAAGTATTTCACCTCATCTCTCTTTGGAACTGGAACCTCTTCATTTATCTAGGTGTCCAATTCATTCTCTTCAAGGACTAGTGAAATGCTATACTTCCATGCTAAAAAATTATCAGTTCCTTCAAGCTTATCCTCAAGGTTGGTGTGGTGAGACATCTTTAATGAGAACCGCAGATGGAAATACAAAAGATTTAGATCTTACCACTTTGAGATGCCCGGACTGGATTTGGAGCTGGTCTTCTACAGTGATGGTTTTTTGGTTCCGAGTCAAATTAGGGTTTGACTTTTTCGAAGTTTTACCAAACCAAATTTTTTGATCTTGGTCTCTAAATTTTGATTTTGGGGAGGAGAACAATTCTATGCTGGGTCCACTCTATAATTCCACTTCTGTGAAAAGCCCTAGTTTCCCGCAGTAGTGACAAGCCAAAACTGAAAATGCCTAGAATCAGATTCTGCTTTGACGGGAAGATGCACCCTTTTAAGGGGAGGTAGCCTAGCCTCCTTTCCTTGATGAGCTGTGGAGAGAGACCCAAAAATTAAGAATCCCTAGCTTTTGCAGCTGCACTATGCCTTCTTCTTAGTTTGGCTCTGATACCATGTTAGATTTTTACAGTTTATTCAATATGATCTAGGATCTTATTTGAGAGAATAACATGCACAACAATAATCACAAGAGACAAGAGACACAAAGATTTTCATCGAGGAAACCATAAAGGATAAAACCTTGTAACTTCTTCAGAGATAGAATGAGCACCAATGGAAAAAGTAAAACCCAAAAGTATAAAGATGATCTTCGACATCTCCTCTCTCTCTCACTTGTGCGAGCTTGCCCTCTCTCTCTCATGCGCACTTGATGAGTGTGTGTGTAAAATAAAGAGTCACTCTCTATTTATATGTATTTTCCACTTGAATTTTTCTCCTATTGGGTCGACTTCTCTAGGAGAGTCTAATAACCCAATTACCACTTATTTCTAGGGACTAATGCCCTAACATACAAAGCAGGATTAACCTCAATGACTTTACATGACTCAAGTACAATGATGACTATCGGAGGAATGAACATCTTTGTCAGAGGTACAATAATAAATTACAAATACAATATAAAATATACAAGTGAATATCTTTCCAAGTTACAATTACATTAACACATCTTATGATACAATCTTTGTGACTGTACTATTCTCAGAAAGTTTGTGGGGTTTTCTCCTTTATGGTTTCCCCGATGAAAATCTTTTTGTCGTGTGTATATGTTCGATCTTATGCATATTGTTGTACTTGTTATTCTTTTAGATAAAGATTCTAACTAAGCTAATAAGATATGGAATACCACACAATCACTTCTATCAAACAAAATAATGCCAAGACAAATAAATATTTCTATCAATGAATCAACTCATGCCATTCATAATAAAACTTATGTCATCGATTGGCCCAAGTTCCAAAAGATCCAAAACAAAGTACGCCTATTGCAAATCACAAATAACTAAACTTCAAAACAATTCTCAAGGGATATATTACATTGGGATGTGGTCCAACAGTTGAGATGTGGTGGAGCCACACAAGCGTCGTATGTTTAAATCCTGATGTGCATAAAGCTTGGAACAATTGTGCTTTGGCCAAGTTTTATGGCTGCCCATGTTGGAAATCATTTACCATTACCAAACAAAAGCAAGGTTTAGTGGATTAGAGTAAGTCTACTTGGGATTTCTTGAGTTTCATTTGACTTTTATGGGTTAACAAGTCATGCATTTCGGTTTTGTTGCAAATATTTTGAAAGTTAGATATAATGTTTTTTTATGTCAATCAAGGTTGATAGTTTACCCAGTTTAGCACTCATGAATTATGTAGATGTATGCAAAGAGTTTCTGGGAAGTTATTCCTTGAAAAAAATGCCTTTACATGTTGTGAGAAAAGTGATTTTCATCCTCTACTTTGTTCATTAACATATCAAATATCTATATCAATATATTATGAAATTATATCTGAAAATAATTTATAATATATTTTATACAATATGATACACAACATATATAATAACAATCTTATGAAATGTAGCAATTATAACACATTTCTAAACAAAATATTTATTCCAAAGAAATAAGTATGAAAATAATTTAATGAAGATTTAAAGAATTTAGTTTTCATAATTATTGGCTTGCTCATTTAAGAACCACACATGCATTGTAAGACACAATACAGTTAGACAACCTTGTTCGAAACATGTAAAAAGACTTTAGAAAACATGTACATAAAGACTTTGCTTCAGCATCAATCTTTATATAAATGCACTTTTCTTTTATTGTTTCCTACACAGTGACCGAAATAACTTCCTCCTTGATTTGTAAGCAAGGAGACCCTAATACAATAGCATAAATAGACACTTTTTTGAAAACGGATTTACTATTTAAGGGAACTCCCCTCTTTCTAAGTTTAAAGATACAAGGAAAAGGGGAATAAATTAGATGATAAATATCGCTACAACCCAGTAAATGTAAATAAAAGAAACATAATTACATATGTACAAGCACATAACCTGATGTTTAAAATGACTACCTCAAACTATCTGAAATGCAAATTAATTTTATTGGTGTTTCGGTTTTAAGGTAAAGCTTATATCTTTTAATCAACTTAATTAGGGATATTCAAGCACCTAATTTAATGTTTAAAAATTTAAATGACTACCTCAAGGTGTCTGAAATGCAAAGTGTTTAAAAATTGGTGTTCCATTGGTAACTTGAAACTCGTATCTTGATTAACAATGATAAAGCACATCTTTATCTTGATCAATCAGAATTATTGTGACCTAATTTATTCATAATACTAAGTAAAAAAACTAAACATGATTACAAGTTAGGAGATCCTTGTCCAAATATTTCAATCTAGCTTATAAGGTTTTAACAACCCAGACATGTCTTCGGTTAAGAATTTTAATTTTAAGCAAATCTGACAAACTCTGTATGACTCGTTACCCACTGTATATAAATTCTCCAATAACGGTTGTGCCATGCAGGATTCAAGTACATGACACATAAACCAGTCCAATTTAAAAAAGGGTCTAACATATGTGCAGTCAATACTTGTTGAACTTTGATTTTCATATAAGTATTTGCATTCTAGATGGCTTCAACTAATGCAAGGATCCCTTTGATATTCAGAAAAAGATGTGATGTCAGTACAGTATATAGTGGTTAGGAAAATCCAAATGACATGTGAAAGCATGCACAAAGCCTAAGTTCTATACAGATCAGAAGGCTCTCAGGAGGTTCCCTATCCATGCATGTGTTATTCAGATGTTCTTTGGGTGATAATATAGCTAAATAAAACTCTTTCAACATGTGGAATGTCTTTTAATGATGTACATTGTAAAGCATAAAAGGGAGTTTTTTCGTGGCTTGCTTGGAAGTTGGAACTTGTTGAGGCCTGGAAATTCGCAGGCAACAACAGCAAGGGATTCTCCCCAGTCAACGTTCCCAACTATCCCGTGACTGTTTGGTATAGGGAATCCGTCCGGTTTGCGGTCTGGCTACCGTAGGTCAAGTAACAAAAAACAAAGGTTTTACCGGTTGCGGCTCGGTCCACCGTGTATATTTTTGTATTTTGACTTTAAGTATGATATGCATGTGCCTATTTAACAAAACAGGGTGATGAAGAATGCAGGAAGTAGTCACAAAGTGATGCGCATGTTCTTACCTCTCGTCTTAGAACTCACAAGCATCTAAGTCACATATGCAGCAATAAAATAAAACTATCTATCTATCTATCTATCTATATATCTATCCCCGGGGAGCCAAATTGTAACTTATTTATGAGTAATGTGTATTGTGCATGCATTATAAAGAGAAATTACAGATAGCTGATATTCCTTCATACAACACATGAACGATTAAAGATATTTAGAAAATCAGATAGCCAATTGTTTATGAACAGCATACATTAATCATGGTGGTAATTTCACAGAATAAACCAGAAATCATTCAAACAAGAACATAGGCTCTAAGAGTTAGAACGATCTCACAGTTAATGGACAAAACTGGAAAAATGAAATAGTTCATCTTTCACCAATCCATAGCATAGCATTTGAACGTCCCACCAAACTTTCTCCAACAGGCAAACAATAATTCTTTATTGCAAAAAAAAGTAGTTCTTCTTACAATATCTCTTTACATGTCTAACTGGGAAAAGCCCCTTTCTTCTTCTAAGTCTTCTATATTTATACAAAAAGGATGAGACTGTTGGGCTGCCCACAAATAACCCTTGGGCTTCCCAACTCTTCGCCTCCCAAAATTTCACTTTCCTCAAATGTTTACAAAATCATTACATATTACAAAAGTGAATGATCATTCACGAGGAGGGTCCCACTTGATTATCCAAAAATTTCTTCCACGCCATAGCCTCAGAGGCGATCCCTTCAAACGCACAAGGTTCCAATAAATGAATGTTTATCTCGAACTTCACAGCCTGGTTCTTTATGGCCTCAATTCTGGCCGCACTCAAATGAAGTTGATCCTCCAATAGCTGCACACTGATGGCGGAATGCTCTACTTCACTTCTTAAGATCTGGTCATCGAGGGCCTTAATGTGCCGTGTTTTTGCTTCCTCCTCTTGATACCTCTTCTGTAAAATCTCCACAAATGAGTTGTGGTCTAGAAAAACATCTAGCCTCTGCTCAGCTTCTGTTTGGCAACAGTTCTAGGTAATCAGGAGCCTTCGGAAGAATTCTGTGCATGCTCCTTTCGTTTTTTTAATAGCCTTTTTGAAATCTTCTGTTGTGTTTATAAAAAACTCCAATAATTCATAATCCTACTGAAGGGCCTGTCGACCTTTCGAGGGCAACTCTGCAGGAGTTTCTTCATTATTTTCCAACCTTGCCATTCTTGTTGTCAGGACTTTCATGACATCCTGAGATCTATCAACAAAATAAGAGGAAGTCTCTAGAATTTTCTCTAAGCGGCCGTCTATTTGCAAAACTTTGCATCTCTCTTCTTCTATGGCAGTCTGCAGCTGAAGCATCTTGGCCTTTTGTGCCAGCACATGTTCCTTGAAAGGCTGGAGGCTAACCTGATGCTCTTTTGCTTCCTCTAAAGTGGTTGTTAGAGAAGAAATTTGCTCTTGAAGTTTCATCTCTTGTTTTTGAGCTTGCTTCTCATTTTCCTCCCAGGTGGTTTTTTGAAACTCTAAGTTCTCTATCCTTCCCAGCAGCTGTTCCTTTTCCACCCTTAGCTCTTCATACTCTTGCTGCACTCTCTCCAGATACTCTTGTGTAGTTTCCGTAGACCTCTTTTCTGCTTGTAGAACCTGTAGTTCATCCTTTGAAGACCTCATCTCTTTTTGCATGTCCTCGTATTTCCTCTTTAACCTGTTGTTTTCTTCTCTCTCATTTCTTAAGGTGTCTTTCAGTTGAGAAGAAGACTTTTTGGATTGTTCTAGATCTGTCATGATTTTGTCTACGTTGTCCTTTGAAGCATGGATCAATGCAGCGCCTGTCCTAATGGTGAACCTGGGATCTCGGTCTGTCCCATATACAACGGTTGTATCCGTTATCATTTTCCCGGACATACCTCCTGTTTCAACCTTCTTTTCCATTCTCTTCACTATCCTATTTCTTTCCCTGTCATAGAAGACGGTATTAAAATCAGGAATTTCTTCCCCTACCTTCTGTACAAAAGGGACCAGTTTAAGTGTGGGGACCATAGAATGTCTAGGTATGCTGGCAGGCGGTACTTCTGGGTCCTGAACCTCGGGGTTCTCTATGTCCTGGGTTTGACCGCCAGCTGTGTCAGAGTGTGATTGTTCTATCGTTGATTGGGTAAGCTTCACCCTCTCTGCTTCCTGTCTCTTAAGCTCCTCATCAAGCTTTCTTTTTCTTTCTTATTCTTCATTTCTCGCATCTTCCTATGCTTTTTTGGCTGCCTCTTGTACATATTTTCTTTTCTCTTCCTCTTCTCCTTGCAGCCACCCTGCAGCCTCTTGGGCCAACCTTTGGGCTTCTTCGTTTCGTTTCCAGGATTCTTCATCAACTTTTGCTTTTTCATCCTGCCCCTTCCCACCTTTTGTGGTTATCTTCTTCTTGAACCTTCTCCTCAAGGCTGTCATGTTCACTGCATTGCGGAAGACAGATTCTTCTCTATCCCAATGGTGGGTGTATTCGAAATAGACGTTGTTTTCATTGCAGTGTTCATCCACTTTGCTGTGGGAATCATTTCTGTGAAAGGGCATCTCACCAAAATGAAAATTTTCTAACTCTTCCACGAACTCATCTGCCTTCTTTACTCTGGTAAACTTATAGCTCCCTAACTTGAAAGGCAAAGGGGGATAGATAGTCTTCTTATGTTCAAAAAAAAACTTCCAATACCATCCAGGAATACTTGCCTAACTGCCTCTTTATGAATGATGTAGTCTGTGGCATATTTGGGCAGTAGGGAGGGTGCTCTGGAGCCTCCAAACATCCTAAAGTAGAGCCCGTCCTCAGTCAGGAAATAATCTGCATATTCTTCCATTACCTGCAGTGCCTCTTCTGACATGCAGTCACATTCCTTGAGAAAAATGAGAGTATACAAGGGCATGATGAAATGTTCACAAACCTCCCGGTAATGACTATGGTATTTGTGTGCCCATAGTGGCTTGTATGTAGCATAAACAAGCATCCTCTCCTTGTCCCAGATACACCTTAGGCCAGGGAATGGTCGATTGCACAATATACAATCAACGAGTATAGAACTCATATAAAATTCAGATCTCTTTTGGGACACTCCTCCCAAAGCTGAGGCCATACAGGCTGAAAGACTGTTTGATACTATGTTGGCCCAATTGAAAATGGTCCCCTGGGTTGCAACATAAAAAATAATTGGCATCCATTCTAATTTGAAGCTCTTACCATGAGCTCTTCCAAAAATCATGTTAAGCATTAAGGTGATGAACCTGTATGGGGCCCTTAAGCTTGCTGTGTCATACTCTCCCGTAGGCCTGGTTCTGAAATGTTTTCCAGGCAACAACATTCTTTTGAGGGTCTCAACAAGGTCCATTCTGATGTTTTTCAACCAATCGTCAGACAAAAATGTTTGTGCTTCTGGCAGGTGGTAGGCCAGGGCTACATATCCTGGGCTATAGGCAGCATAGCCTTGTTTGTCAACATTTTCCAGGATCATAGTGGTTACATCTGCCCGGGGTAGAATCCAACCAGTCACTTCAAAGCATGGGAAGAGCTCTGGTCTTGTGGCAATCTTCATCAGTGAAGATCTCTCTATATTAGCGTATATACCTTCTTCCTCCAAGCCGATATCAGGCACCTCTCAGCGCGTGATCAACCTGTATATCTCTCCCCACTGGTACTCGGGCTCTACACTAGATATGCACTTGGTGTCCTCATAAATATACTCAGTTTTAGTGGCAACTTCCACATTGGGCTCCTCCTCGACCACAGGGGCCTTCTTCTTTTGCCTCCTTTGACATTTTGAGTTTGAAATCTTCCTGTCATATATGAAATTATAAACATTACAACATTTACAGATAAGTTGCGAACATTGAGACAACAATGTGCAGTGTTTTACTTCATCTATGTTTAATCATGACAGACGTAATTAAATGAAGAAAATATGTGCAGGCTAACACTCTTGTCTAATACTAAAACAGTTTCATCAACAAATCTTGAGCAGGGAAACAAAATCTACATTAAAGTGAGGAAACCTTGGGCTCTCTGCGGACGCCATGATCATCGCGCCGCGTTGGATAACAAAGGAACTCATGCAAGATTTCTATGGTGCGCTTTCAGAAAAGAACAATGTTTGTGCAATCTATGGTCAAGGTAATCCTGTGCAGTGATACACCCCCCCCACACCGGCTCGGGTTTGAAACCGACCGTGAACCGGGTCGCATGAACAGCGTGGCGAAATGCGACTGTGGTTTTGAAGGGTACAAGACACAAAAGAGGGGGGAAATCATTCCAAACACCACAGGGAGGCCATGAAAAACCGCCCCTCATCGACCTATCATCAAACAGGGCAGATTGGGGCAGACAGTGTAATGGGCGTCTACACCAATCTCCCCAAACACTAAGCGCAGGGTTGAACTACATGAGGGATATGGAGGGAAACTACGATGTGGGCCAAACACGCCCCCACTAACAGTTATGCTGCAAACCCCCCACTATATACATGTAAATACGGGGTGAAGAGAAAATGACCATAACAAAAACCTAATCGTGGAAAAAATCAACAAAATGCTCAAACAGAATGGGATAATGCTATAAGAGCCTACCTGGTACTGTTGCGTAACCAACGGGAAGAGGACTGTCAAGCTTCCACGGTTGAGCCACCTGGAAACACGGGTACCGACAATGGGGGTCCGACCAAGCTCGAGTGGAGTGACAGCGCACGAAAACGACAATTCTTCAACAATTAAAAACAACAATAGAATGATTCACATGCACGACCCCATATATATACAGTCAACCATAAACAGCGGGGAAATATCGGACGACGAAAAACTAAGGATCGGGGGTCGCAGGAACATTTCTTTCCGCAACGTCGGATGGAAAAATCACTAGGCTAACCACCGAGACACCCAAGAGGAAAACCAATAGCACATCGGGGCTTCGCAGGACTAAACGTCGTGGCGATAGCGAAATAGGGAGCCACAATGGCGGAACCGTAAAGGATATCACCGTCTGCGATAGGCAAAGATCGGAGGAAAACCGAATAAACGACCGGAAGGATAGTGTTTTTGGTAGGCGCAATGGCGGAAGCCCACAACTCAAGGATCGGCGACAACAACAACGCAATGTATCGGGGAACTTCACAATCTACCGTCCACAACGGTAGAAAATGAAAGAATAAGATGATCCGACTCGAAAGCAACAAATCAGTTGATTAAGCCAAATGCATTGGAGAAAAATAACGAAGCCAAAGTTGATTATTTCTCCGCAACGGCAGGAGAATAAGCAAATAAACTTCCGATTCAAACATTTGAAACACATTCAAAGGCAATGATAAACCTAAACAAATGGTGGATCAAATCAAGCATTAGAAAGGTCTTTCTGAAGAATCATTAGATCAAATCAAATAAGAAAATCAAACCATTCTAAGCAAAAGGAGGGTCCCGAAATTTTTTGAATTTTGGGAAAATGTTGCAGCTGCAACAATTGGCGACTACCTGGTGAACCCCAGATTTCTGACTTAACTTCTTCCCAGTGCAAGAACGTCTAGATAAAAGTTGAAATCTTCTAGATGTTTGTATTCCTAAGCTGGCCAACCCATACATTTAAATCATTGAGAAGCAGTTCATTCATTGGGAAAAAGGTAACATCAGAAATATTTACAAGTCTGAATAACTCTTTTGAGGCCTAATAAGTGAGATTTATTTTACCCGTCCTTAGGTAGTTCCATCTTGGACACCACAGGATTGTAACATATAGTAAACAACACTATCCCTTTGTTCCTCATTCCCATGCCAACTGCACTTTTGTGCCATTCGAACTTTAGTTCTTTTGAGTCCTCCATCTACCTTTCTTTCTGAATTTTATTCAGGCTCCTCTATCCATAGTGTCCTTTTGTGTGAGAGAAGAATTTACTTTTCATCTCACGGATGGAGAGGAACTTTTGGCAATTTGAAACTCATGCTTTTGATACTTTTCTTTAATATGTATTGTTTTTTTTCTTTTTTTTTTAAAAGGAGTTTTGACTCTTGATAGATTTTAGATTTTTATGAAATCATGGCATGGGATCATTTATATATGATATACTGTTTACCTTGCATCCTTTCCGTGGGTCCTTTGCTGTCACTCCCTTGGACATTTTAGATATGAAATGGATGGAGCCTTGAAATAGTATTCCAGACCTCTTAATTCTGATTTATTTATAGGGGTTAAGTAGGACTTCAATGAATGCATGGCCAATTAGGAACACTGCTACTAGAAGACATTCTATGTTTTAAAAGCATAGTCTTTTGCTCAAGATTTCAGTTAATTAAGAACTCTGATGTTTCCATTGCAACCAAAATTTTGCCTCTTTATTCAAAACCAAAAGAACTAATAACAAAGCATTAAAACAAGAGAAAACAACATCAAATCAATAAACAAAAGAAAACATCATCAAATTATTAAAGAAAACACATCAATTTATTTATGTACAAAGCAAAAAGAAAAGAAAATGTGTGCCCGCCCTTAAAAAATTCTTCAATCCAACGAGTTAAAGGGCTAGGCTGTAGTGTAGGCCAAAAATCTATCCATGGTCTAAGTGTACCATTTTTGAAATCGAAACCATGTCTACTAGTCTACAGTCATCTTTATCAGCCTGAGGAAGTTGAAAGAGCTCAGGCTGATTTTCAATCATAGAACTGGCCTTTCTTGGGGTATGATGTCTTAGTTTAAGCTCGGTCAGATAATTTCCCAGGACAGAATTAACAGATTCATTACCTTCTCCTAGCTTAGTGACAGTATGCTTCATGTAAGGTTCTCTCAAAATTTTAATCTGATTTGGGGTACCCTTGAGAGGTAACCATAAATGACACCAATATGAAGCAAAATAACCCTTTAACCTGGCAGACCAATATCGGTTAAGAATAAGCCCATATCCATTCGGTATGTCAGCCACCATAATGTCAATAAATTGACATACCTTGTTATTCGCAGATAAGCGTATGAGAACATTCTTCATTTCTCCCACTACTTTGACACCCATTCTATCTAGCTGCACTACTTCCCAGGCAGTGGGCTCTGGCTGTCCATTAATCCTTTTGCAAACTTCAAGTGGCATAACATTTACCGATGACCCAAAATCTACCAAACAATTATGCACATTATGATCCAGCATTTCTAGAGTCAAGAGAAAAGGCGGGGTTTTAGCCTTTTCTTCCCAAGTTCCTTCTTCTCCTGGCCGATTTTCTGTGGGTACATCTTCTTTAACCTCCTTAAATTTTTCAGTGTTTCCTTCATCAACACCTTCCACAGGTTTGACAGGCTCATTGATTGGCTCTGTTTCCTGGTTGAGAGTAGTGACTTTAGGCGTTTTATCTTCAACATTGGCATCTGCCTGTCTCTTGACATTCCCTTGCATATTTTTAATCTTCAAAATTATTGCATTGTCTTTAATTGTTAGGTCCGTATCTTTTGTTGCTGTTGGTGTGTATTCAGATTTGAGAGTGTTCTCTTCTATGTTGAAAAGCGAGACACCATCCCATAAGAACATGGTATCATTACCTGGTTTTTCTATGGTCTGGTTTTTCTCTTCTTCTTTACCACTGTCTTTAGTCAATTTAGAGTCCAACAGCTTATTCATCACCAATGTCATCGAATTTAACCATTGAGGACAATTCTTTTCAGAATGAGGTTGTTGGTGAAAAGTGCAAAAATTATTCCCCCCTACATCTGTTATATTCATTGATGCTGAATTGGGTGAAAGGACCTTCAATTGGTTGTTATCCTCCCTTTTTTGGTAGTTGGGTTTATAAGTTTTATGAAATTCCCTTTCTTTCTCCAGATCTATTATTTGGTTGGATAGTTTTTGAATCATTTTCAGCATTCCCTGAAAATCATGTGATTGTTCCTCTTTAGGTTTAGACAGCAATAAGACTCTTCTCCTGGTAGTTTTTTCTTCAGGTAGCTCGGGATAGTCTTCTATACTTTCTTTTTCAGCCTCTACCCTTTCTACTTCTTCATAAGTCTCTACCAACGTAGATCTGGCTTTCATTTTGGCAAACATGGCCAACTCAGGTCCTAGGGCCGAGGTATAAAATTCAATTAGGACCTTGTCTGAGGGTCTGTCAGTTTCAGAAAAGTTCTTTAAGTATGTTGAAAACCTTTGAGTAAAATGATGCACCTTCTCATCCTTCTCTTTTTTTAACAAACCAAGACCTTTCATTAGTGAGGCATGTGTCTTTAGGGCTGCGTATTTACTTCTGAAAATCCTTTCGAAGGTGTCCCAGTTAGGAATGGAGTTTGCAGGCAAACTGAAATACCAGGATGTTGCTGCTCCTTTAAGGGTTTGAGGGAACAATCTACAGACAACATCCTCATACTCCCCAGCCCTTAGCCCTTCTATTGCTAAATAGAAACTTTGCAAGTGGTCATCTACAGCAGTCTTTTCCTCGGGATCAAACTTAGGCAGCAGCTTATCAAAAGCTTGAGGTAGGTTATGCAAAGGAGGTGTTAGGTTCAAAGGTGATCTAGCTCTCCAAGTCGACAGTGGGTTGGGCTGATTCACATTTATACCAGCCATGAGCAAAGGTGAGAGAACAGGAGTAAAAAGTACGTTAGGTGAAACCGGGCTTACTTGCTTCAAAGCCAGAAATAAGGCCTGTAAGTACTTGGGTTAAGTCAAAAGCTTCCAAATATCTGTTGGTGGGGTAATCTTGGGAAAATAAGTTTCCACGGCCAGCCATGCACCGGCTGCCCTCCTTCTAGCGCCAGAAACTGTTGAGGCCTAGAAATTCGCAAGCAACAACAGCAAGGGATTCTCCCCAGTCAACATTCCCAACTAGCCCGTGACTGTTTGGTATAGGGAATCCGTCCGGTTTGCAATCCGGCTACCGTAGGTCAAGTAACAAAAAACAAAGGTTTTACCGGTTGCGGCCCGGTCCACCATGTATATTTTTGTATTTTGACTTTAAGTATGATATGCACGTGCCTATTTAACAAAGCAAGGTGATGAAGGATGTAGGGAGTAGTCACAAAGTGATGCACAGGTTCTTACCTCTTGTCTTAGAACTCACAAGCATCTAAGTCACATATGTAGCAATAAAGTAAAACTAACTAACTATCTATCTATCTATCCTCGGGGAGCCAAATTGTAACTTATTTATGAGTAATGTGTATTGTGCATGCATTATAAAGAGAACTTACAGATAGCTGATATTCCTTCATACAACACATGAATGATTAAAGATATTTAGACAATCAGATAGCCAATTGTTTATGAACATCATACATTACTCATGGTGGTAATTTCACAAAATAAACCAGAAATCATTCAAACAAGAACATAGGCTCTAAGAGTTAGAACGATCTCATAGTTAATGGACAAAACTAGAAAAATGAAATAGTTCATCTTTCACCAATCCATAGCATAGCATTTGAATGTCCCACCAAAATTTCTCCAACAAGCAAACAATAATTCTTTATTGCAAAAAAAAGTAGTTCTTCTTACAATATCTCTTTACATGTCTAACTGGGAAAAAGCCCATTTCTTCTTCTAAGTCTTCTATATTTATACAAAAAGGATGAGACTGTTGGGCTGCCCACAAATAACCCTTGGGCTTCCCAACTCTTCGCCTCCCAAAATATCACTTTCCTCAAATGTTTACAAAATCGTTACATATTACAAAAGTGAATGATCATTCACGAGGAGGGTCACACTTGAGTATCCCAAAATTTCTTCCACGCCACACGTCAGAGGCAATGCCTTCAAACGCACAAGGTTCCAAGAAATGAATGTTTATCTCGAACTTCGCAGCCTGGTTCTTTATGGCCTCAATTCTAGCCACACTCAAATGAAGCTGATCCTCCAATAGTTGCACACTGATGGCGGAATGATCTACTTCACTTCTTAATATCTGGTCGTCGAGGGCCTTAATGTGCTGTGTTTTTGCTTCCTCCTCTTGATACCTCTTCTGTAAAATCTCCACAAACGAGTTGTGGTCTGGAAAAACATCTAGCCTCTGCTCAGCTTCTGTTTGGAAACGGTTATAGGTAATCAGGAGCCTTCGAAAGAATTCTATGCATGCTCCTTTCATTTTTTTAACAGCCTTTTTGAAATCTTCTGCTGTGTTTATAGCAAACTCCAATAAGTCATAATCCTGCTGAAGGGCATGTCGACCTTTCGAGGGCAGCTCTGCAGGAGTTTCTTCATTATTTCCCAGCCTTGCCATTCTTGCTGTCAGAACTTTCATGACATCCTGATATCTATCAACAAAATAAGAGGAAGTCTCTAGAATTTTCTCTAAGCGGCCGTCTATTTGCAAAACTTTGCATCTCTCTTCTTCTATGGCAGTCTGCAGCTGAAGCATCTTGGCCTTTTGTGCCAGCACATGTTCCTTGACAGCGCACAAAAACGACAGTTCTTCAACAGTTAAAAACAACAATTGAATGATTCACATGCCCGACCCCATATATATACAGTCAACCATAAACGACGGGGAAATATCGGACGGCGAAAAACTAAGGATCGGGGGTCGCAGGAACAATTCCTTCCGCAACGTCGGATGGCAAAATCACTAGGCTAACCGCCGAGACACCCGAGAGGAAAACCAATAGCGCATCGGGGCTTCGCAAGACTAAACGTCGGGGCGATAGCGGAATAGGGAGCCGCAACGGCAGAACCGTAAAGGATATCACTGTCCGCGATAGGCAAAGATCGAAGGAAAACTGAATAAATGACCGGAAGGATAGTGTTTTTGGTAGCTGCAAAGGCAGAAGCCCACAACTCAAGGATCGGCGACAACAACAACGTAATGTATCGAGGAACTTCATAATCTACCGTCTACAACGGCGGAAAATGAAAGAATAAGATGATCCGACTCGAAAGCAACAAATCAGCCGATTAAGCCAAATGCATCGAAGAAAAATAACGAAGCCAAAGTTGATTATTTCTCCGCAACGGCGGGAGAATAAGCAAATAAAATTCCGATTCAAACATTTGAAACACATTCAAAGGCAATGATAAACCTAAACAAGTGGTGGATCAAATCAATTATTAGAAAGGTCTTTCTGAAGAACCATTAGATCAAATCAAATAAGAAAATCAAACCATTCTAAGCAAAAGGAGGGTCTCGAATTTTTTTGAATTTTGGGAAAATGTTGCTGCTGCAACAGAACTTTATATCAAGTAGGATACCTTGCCACTATATAGATGTAAACTAATAAACCAATAGCTGCATCATGGAATAAAACAATTAGTTTTTCCATTTTTAATAAATAACCAGCAATATCCATTTGCAATTGTTAGCATATATACTAGCATATTATCTTCATAATGTGACAGAGAAAAACAAGGCAATCTCACTAAATGTAATGAAGATTGTCAACCCAGAAAATACAATTTTGGTTAGTGGCAATTAGAAAACTTTTAGATATTTGATTTAACCACAAACAGACGGATTTCACAATGTATTAATAGTGGCATGTCCTGAATGGCAAAGACTTGATCAGCATGAGGCAGAACGACGATATAACCTTGCCCTTAGCTCTAAAGTGATAGTAGCCTTAATATCAATTTCATAATGTTCTTAACATCACAGTGTTACACACAATCATGCAATTTCTATTGAACCAAGAGTAGCTTGAAAAATTTACCGTGCTATTAAAACACCAAGTCCATTGTGCAGTGGTACAATAGTTACTTTGATTAATTTCTATACCATCTCATTGCTGCATTACAATATTTAAAAAGCTTGACTTGGCTTTTAGTTCAGCTTGGTTTCTAACTCTGTTGAAGCCACTGCTGATTTCACCTCCATATTTTTCTCTACTTCCTTAAATGCAATGTTGCAAATATTGCGTCGAGAATCACCGGGGATATGGAAAGAAACTTATTAGAAAAATCAGGGAAAATATCAGAAAAGATCGACAAAAATAATCTCAGACCTGAAGAGTTAAGAAAATATCAAACAAATCGGCAACACAAAAAACTTGGGAGAAATCAGAATGATCGAGAGAAATTGGAGATATTTGTAACACTGCTTAAATGTCATTGCATCACCTGAACCAATCGTCATCATCCTTAAGTGCCTACGCACTATTCTCATCATTTGAAACAATTTACCCTTTTCTAAAGCTTGCCACTAGGTGCTCCAAGCTTTTATTTCCGCGTGATTTACATCTCCAGCTAGATCAAAGGAAAGCCAATTTTCCTCCATCAAAGCAATCATTTATACATAGGATTTACTGTTTTCCACCAACCTTTCCAAGAAGACTTACATAACTGCAACCCTTGCCTCACACAATCCCTTACTTTGTTTAAACTTTATACATGTTGTACCTCTCCTCCCATTGACAATATGTACTTAGCCTGTTAATATACTTTCTCTTTCCTTCCTTTCTTTCCCTTGCCCACACCCACTCCATTCTCATGGCTTCCATTTTTCTCTTCACCTTCCTATCATATGTCCACATATACCCTCTATATGTATTACCTCAATACGTCCTCCAAGACTACTTTGTTGCAGCGAATTTTTAGCCCATATTTTTGGCTAACTCGCAAACAAAAGCTGATTCCAACAATATTTTCCTCCCCAAGGAATCATTGCTAACTCTTGTTGTTGCCTTTCACGCACCAGGGGGCTTAACGTTGGCGTGACAGAAATATTCAAGCCACTAAGTGCGTCCTTGGGGGAAAGTCTCGATTCAAGTACTGTCACTTGATCTTGACTCTTCCGTTTAGGAAAACTCCTAACAAATCCAAGGGGGGTGGACCCTATGAGTTACTAAGGTTGATTAAGCTTTAGATGGTGGTTTGTGGATGAGTAAGTTGTTTAAGAGTTTTTGTAAAATGAAATAAGAAGCTACAAATAATAATTATTAATACAACAACATACGAATTAAAAGATCATTCAACACATGATCATTTGAAGGAAAAGATTGTAAAAGTAACATACCAATGCTGATGAAAATGGAGTCAAAATGTGTTGCTGAAATGTGAAATGTTTTGCAGTGTCTTGGTTCGTTTTAAGTTAATGAATTAATGAGTGGATTAAAAGAGAAAGGGCACTCCAAATATACCTAATGATACAAGGAGTGTTTCCAAATTTATCAGGTGTGGCTCCACACGAAGAAATGTGGGCTAGATGGAGTCACGGGGGGATGTCCAACACTACACCAAACAAGGGTGTAGCTTGACGGGGCCCCGCGGTCACTTTCTAGTGGTTTCCGTTTCCTCTATGAAATCTCCCCACAAGAGACAAGACAACGAGGCATTGGATTTTCGCCTTTGGGTAGTTAACTAAAAGTGAAACTAATTAAACTAGTCACTTAGTCCCTTTTTGGTTTGATCAACTAGTTAGACTGAGTTGTAGAGATCCAAAGCATACGGGAACTAAGTCTTCTTAATTTTAAAGATTTATGAACAGTGTTTGCTTATTTATTAAAGCTCAAAGAGTCTCTTGTAGGTCTTTTGAACCTTACTCGGGAAATCAAGAGGAGTTGATTTCAAAAAGACAAAGATGCAAAAAATGAACTGGTTTTCTAATTACTACACTACCGTAGTAGTGGGTAAGTATCTGTAATAATTTCCCAAAGTTAGTTGAAATGAAAATAAATCAAAGTATACGGTTTGCAATAACAATGCTAAGCTACTTAATTTAATTTCAACAAAAATAAAGCTAAAGGAAAAAATGCGTGAGAAAACACACTGACGCAAATTCCCCAGGGGGAATGGGGAGTGGGCTCTTAGGAGCCTACTCAATACTTTATTATGAGATTTACAATTTGATGAAAGAAATGAAGAATGCTTCTTTCTTCATATAATTTTGGACAAAGTAAGCCTACATTTATTGGAGAAATAGTTAATATGCAAAAGAGGGGTTCAAAAAGCTACGGATTACTTATATCAATGAGTTTTCTGCCCAAAAATCCTTCAAACCTGCTAAAAGACTGTCAAAAACCAACAAGCTATAAAGTGTTAGAAAAGTCCAAAAAATCACTATGGAAGTGCTTTTGGACACCATAAAAAATTATGGAAAAAAGTCTACCCTAAAACTAGATCTAAGGCAAAACAAGTAACTAAGAAGATTGGGATTGTGAGACCCAATCTCTTAGGATCTTGGACAGATTTTAAAGACTGCCAATGAAATCACTTCTAGTGCTAGATTAAAACCTTTCAACTCAGGCAAACCACCTTCAACTAGCAAGTTAGAAATATACTTGAAAAATGCTTGCAAAGAAAAGTAGATTGAGCTAGATCTAAATGAAGAAAGATAAATATTTATAAGAAACTTTAGATCTAATCTATGAGCTTTTATAAATTGGATCTAAGATAGATATTACTTTGAAAATAGTAGATCTGATGAATAAAAGCAAGTAACAAAGTAACCAAATGAAGTTCTATTTAATTGAAAAGAGAAGAAGGTGAAAGAAAGCCCCCCTTCTAGAAATGGGCAATTGAAGTTACTTGTTAGCTTCAATATGGACTAGATTTCTTTCAAAGAATTAGAGAGTAAAACAAACCAAGATCCCTTACGAATCCAAAAAATATCCCTGGAGAAACTTTCACACTTGCACAAACTTGTCAAAATATTATTGAAATTCTTAAATCGAAAACAAGGAGAGCATACTCATAAACAACTGGGCATGCAAAATCCTAAATCTTAGATCTAGATATTTCAATTGAATATGAAGCAACACTGTTCAATCCTCTGATTAACCCTAATCCTTCATTAGGCTAAAGCTTGACAAGAAAGACAATGCAAAAATTACTCTGCGGTTACCTCAATAAGCACATGAAATCATGAACATCCAACTGAGAAAGACACAAGAGAGACCTTCAAAGCCTTATTTCATTAAGCAAAAATATTACAAATCAAAGACAATAGGAGCAGAGGTTTCACACTATTGTCTGCCCATTGCACACAAGCAGCATAAATCTTCCGAAAGCTGTCTCCTCACTTGAGAAAGTGGGAGAGGTGTGACCTTGGGGGCAAGAACAGAGCTAGGTACTGTCACCTACTCCTAGCTCCTCCGTTTAGGCTAACTCCTAACGAAGCCAAATGGGGTAGTCCCTAACAAAGAGTTTTCTATGGCTCAATGTTTAAGTTAATTTTTAGATGTTTCAGATGCGGATGGGTGTTGTTTAGGAGTTATTGTGATTTAAGATGATTAATGTGATGAATTTAACACAAGACAAAGCAATCCATGTTGCTATCAGCGAAATTGAAAGATAGACAAATATTTGAGACCTTCACGAAATAGATAAAGCATTCATAGATATGATTTATAATCAAACATTCGATGGACAAATGGCCCAGATTATCAACAATGCGTAAAAGATAGGACCAGTGCCTATGGAGTCAACTTATCATAGATGCTTCGAGTGTAAATATGTGAATCCCAAAAGATGCCAGTGAATGTTAGGTTTTGCAAATTCTCTTGGTAAGTTTTAAGAGTTTTTACTTGTGATCTTCACTTATGGTAGCTGGATGTCCTAACCGGCAATACCTTCAGTGGCTCCATTTGAAGACATGACGGACCTGTCTGGGGTCAAATGTAAGTGTTCAATAACTTAACTACCAGTGCCCAGATTAGGTAGCCCGGTGACCACACTTGGAATTTTCCCACATGCCTCGGTATTTATTGAATTACACCAGTGCGTTGGTTATGGGGAAAAGTTTTAGTTAAGTTCCTCTTGTGGGGTTTAGAGATCCAATGTCGTTTCTGGGTATTCTGATCTAAGATCGGTCAGAGCATACCCCAACAAGGAGGAAGGGGGGTTAATTAATTAAAGGGGAGTGAGTTGTGAATTTTATTAAGTTAATTAATTAAAACTCTCCGACAGAGAGCGATCTTGACCTCGTCTTATGACCGTGGTTCAAGAGACTTAGCTAATCTATATGAAGCTAATGCAGGGATTATGCAAATATAATATGCTCTCCGATAGAGAGTGCTCTTGACTTGTGTTTCTAAAAGTTCAAGAGTCTTACTTATGGATTGTTAATTGATTAAACAAGCGCAAGATGATATTAGTTTCTTAAACTCTTCAATAGAGAGCACTCTTGATCCACCTTATGGTGAGATTCAAGAGATTTAAGTAGTTGATTAATCTTAGAAAGATAAACAATTAAACTGAGTAATCAACTTAAAAGTGATGAATTAACAATTAGTGATCTAAGCATGAGATGTAATGAATGATGAAAACTAGCACTAATCAAAGCATACACACAACACAAGCCTCCCCAAATGGGGGAGGATGAGAGTGGGGACTTAAAAACCCCACTCAAACACAAGATATGTTAATAAACTTTATACAATGTGCCTTAAGGATTTTGATCCTTGAAAGGACTTTTCAAATAAAGGCAAAGTAACTCTACAAATATTATAACCTATAAAATGGAGAGTGTCTTCTATTTTTTAATTTTGAGATCTTTCCGAAAACCTGTGAAAAGGGAAAAGGGAAGAAGTTTGAAGAGAATAAAAAGGAGCAAAGGAAAGATGGCTGAAACAAAAGAAGATGAGAGAAGGAAGGCAAACAAACTAAGCAAGAGTTGAAACCAAAGAAAAGGGAGAATAGGGCAGCCAACTAAGAAGCTAAGGAATGAACAAAATTGAAGAAAACAGGGCAGCGAAAAAGGAAATAAGTGGCTGTCATAAAAAATGCAAAATGGGACAGTGAACAAAAAATAAAAGAAATGGCCAAAAACAAGGTTAAAGGAAGCCCAAAAATTAGGGCAAAAAGAGGCAAAAAAGGGGAGAAAGCTAGGGCACACTAGGGCTGTCCAAAAAGAGAAAAAGGGATGGTAAAAAGAGGTACTAACAGGGCAGCGATGAAGAAGAGGTAAAATAAACAAAGCAAAGCGACTAGTAGAAAAGGGATTAAGAAGAGGGACAATGGGTAGTTTTTTGCAGCTTACTTCCTTAGTTTTTTGCAAGTTTTCCCGCTTAACCTGTCATGGACAGAGAAAAAACCAGCGACCTATTTACTTGGAAAATGATGGGTTAAACAATAGAATATACTACAAAAATACACCTAGCATTTGAGCAAAATATATGAACCTTGTGCTGCTTCAAATACCAACTAGATCTAAGAGAAAGAACACTTCCTAGATCTAGAAATGGAAGCAAGTAGATGCAAAAGATTTACTTTATAGATCAAGATACTGCTTGCAACACAAAATAAAATAATGAGAAAATTTGACTTTAGGGTGAATGGAGAAGATGAACCACTTGGATCTTGAATCCCTGAAATCACTTTGGATCCCAATGCCATGTAGCTGCTACGTACATATGCTTTGCTCCAAGAAGAGTAGATGCAACTTAGCTCAGCCTCTTACTTGGTACAATGAAGTGATATGCAAAACAATCTTATACACTTGGCAACATGGGGGTTAAAACATGTATTATTTACCAATCAAATCTCAAAAGCATGAAATACAGCTAAATAAAACAATGCTCTTTGAGGGTTTTGAAAGTAAATGAAATAAATAGGTAACTTGAAGCTACAAATACCTATTCCTACGTGCTTATAGAAGCCCTCTAAAGTATGTATTAATATCCATACATTATCAAAAGTAAAGAAACTAGAACAATTTCACCTCATTAGCAGGAACATATGCACCCAGGATCCACACAACACGAGCCTCCAAATCCTTTCTTTATTACAAAATAGGTTGCATAAGAGCAACAAGCATTACAATATTTTACCAGAGGTTCTTTACATCAATCATCCACCCTGATAGAGCTGAAAGAGCCTCTATTTATACAATGAGAGAGTGATAAAACCCTAAAACCAAACCTCAAACCCTAACTAGCCTTGCCACCAAACAGAGGTCCAAACCTAAATCAGAGAACCGGGAGTGAGGGGAGGCCTCCACCCAGGCAAGGCGCCCCCACTCCAACCCTAAACACTGAAATCCATCAATAGATGAGCCCACACGTGTGGAAGGCGCCCTCAGGAGAGAGAGGGGCATGAGCTGCTGAAGGAGGCACCCTGCTGCATAGGAAAGCTGCCTGCTAGGTCTGGAAACCTACTTTGTTAGGTCTAGGAAGCCTATTGATGGTGTAACCTTCAGTATTCACCTCGATCGAATCACCGGACCAATGAGAGCTCTCCATCTCATCTTTAGCTGGAGATGACATGTCTGATAATAAATTAATTTGCTCTCTTAATGATGACTGAAGCTGAGTTATGATAACTCCAATCATCATAAGTGCTCCATGAGATGTCATTTAGCCTTTTATTTTACTGAATTTGGATTAATTTAGAGAGTTTTATTTTTTTCCAAAATAATCATTTTTTTAATAAAATTTCATTTCCTTACTCTAAACTGACTTTTTTGAGAAAAAATGCATTATGTGTCCGATTGTTGATCTGAAAGTTGGTTCTGCTTGGCTGGATGATCAAGAATGATTTTTGGCTTAAGGTTAGAGCCCTCAATCACTGAATTCAGAGTCCGGATGTCCGACTTACCACGAACGGGTATTTTCCATTTAATTTCTGGAAAAATTAACCCAAAAAACTTAGGAAAAGTAATTAAAAAATATATTTCTTTTTTCCCGTTCGAAAAAGATTTTTTCGAAAAAAATTTATATGTCCATATGACCTAGGACATGACCATGATCTATCTAAATAATGTCTAGTAGGCTTATAACACTCAGTTGGGCTCTAATAACCCCCCAAGGCACAGAATTCAACAACGGGCGTTCCAACTTTGGAGGAAGCGGGAGAAAACCTCGTCAATTATACTCGGCTGAAGGCAAAGCATAATTGTTAGGGGCAAAAAACTCCCTGGAATACCCTATTTGAGATTCTATGTCTCAGGAGACCGAACCAGTCAAAAATATCCTACTAGCACATTTTATTACAAACCCCGTGGGGCCATGGTCAAAATTACTCAAATCAAAAAATGGCTAGCCAATATTGGCTAGACATTCAGACGGATCAACTGATACACTGGAATCAGACTTTGAACAAGTCTATCAAATGGCGGCTCCTCAGCTAATCCAACTAAGTGCAAAATTAGTGGATAACACACACTTCATGCTCAAATAAGGAGAAGTGCCTTGCTTTTATAGCCAAAGGAAACCCAGGGGGTGCATCACCACTTGGAGTTTGAAGTCGAGTCCTTAAGAAATCAAAGGGATTTGATTTGAGTTAACTCATGTGAGTGGCGCCACATCTCCACATCAAATGCACCCTCAACCCTTGAGTGATTTCCCATAAAGCAAATGTGTGCCAAGTGGAAGGTTGTGCTATCTCTTGGAGAGACGCTCCCTTCATCCCCACCAACTCGCCATATCCCCAAAAGCGCTCTCAATCATAACGTCATCATGAGGAAACAATTTTCCCTTTCCTTTGGTTGACTTTCCACCATGTCACATTTTTACAACACATGCGATGTCATGAGAGAGAAGGGGCACATCCCTCATATGTGATGTCATCACCACCTTTCAAAAAATATTCCAACTAAGTTGTTTAGACTCCAAACTAGTCGCTTTTTATTTAGTCTAAGTCGCCCTCCATAAGAGACAAGCATGCCACCTTTTCCCACATGTGTTTAACATGTTTCCTTGATTTTTGGACTTTGTAATTTTGTGTCTTTTTCGGCATTTTTTGACATTTTGTTTCCTTTTTAGAGAAAAAATGCTCTAAGTGATAATTTAATCACTCAAAACATAGGAAAAGTGTGTTATGAGGTAAAGGGGGTGCTTTGAGTTTGAAAACGAGCACCCCCATGGAAAAATTGACCTCTAGACTACACTTTTATCACAATTACAAATTTCCCAATTAAACTATTAAAAAATAGCCTAATTTTGCGAGAAAAATTATTTTTCTTGGAAATTAAAAAAAACTTGTGGGGGACCTAGTGCAATGTTCATATGACTCAGAGAATGTTCATATGACTCAGAGAAATGACTATCAAGATAAATATACATAGAGACCTAGTGTTTAATAACCTCTTGAGGCCTAACCACCAAAGTGAATACTCCATCTTTGGAGGATGAGTGGAAAAATCGAAAATTATAAGTTGTTTATGCAACAACCAATAATTAACAAGGAAAAAAACACTCTAGAGTACTGTTATAACACATAGTGTAACTACCCACTAAAGGTATCCTATCCAAGATGGTAGAGGTAAGGTAGCTAACTGATGACACCACAAGGGCCTCGTCCACTACGGATGAAGGGTAGTTGTCACATTGGACGGGCTCTTGTCGCTTTAGATCCAAAGAATGATCAAGGGGGAGACCCTCCTAGCATATGAGGGCTAGCGCACCTACTCAAGACACTCCTAGGGTTGTGAATGAATAAAGAGGAGGGATAATGAGTGAGGGAGTCTAGATCTAAAAAATAGGTGTGGTTTAATAGTTAGGGCAAAGTTGAGGAGGCTTAGTAAAATAGGGAAAACGACCCAACTTGATTGAAAGAGTACGACAAAGAGTTTAGTATCGTAGATCTAGAGAGATCTAACAAAACATAAGTAAACCCTAATGAGATCCACCTAGGGTTTAGGCAAAAGTGGGCAAAGTGGACACAAAAGAGTAGATCAGGGTATCAAATGGCTAGATCTAGTAGCTTGAAGGATAGATCTGTGAAAAGAAAGTAGATTCAAGCATACCCAACTGATAGATCTGAAAAAAGTGGTCACCTACCCAAGGAGGGCGCCCCAGCTAGAGTGACTAGTGCTAGATCCCAGGGCAAATGGAGTCAGATTTTTATGAAATTTGAGATCTAGGGTTTATTCAATAATATCCAAGTGGGTTTTGATGGTCGTCATAAAAAACTCACCTAATCTATCAGATCTACAAAACTAGGGTTTGAAAGAAAGAGTTTTGCTTAACAGTTGGATGAAAATGATGAAAAACAATACTAACCTTGCAGATCGTACCTAAAAATACTTGCGGTCGCCTTGTATGTCAATGATCCTTCCACTTAGTTACAATTCGAGTGACATTTGGCAAGGACCAAGAGAAAAACGCCTAGTGGTCCCCTCTTCTCCACCTACAAAATCAAACTACCAAAGTGAGATTTGTTCACAGATAAAAAAGGTAAGTTACATACTTCATCTACAGAGAAAAATCCAATACACAAAGTAACAATTGAAAAATTCCTGAAGATGAAACTATTTTCCCGGAAGATGATGCAAGATACCTTAGCAATCTCCTCTAACCAATTTGCTACCCTGTAAAAGATCAGTACGACCTCCCCCAAAAAATAATGTTTGCATGAAAGATCCACTAAAATGTCTAACCAAGAGGCATAACAATCACATCCAAGTACATTCACAAAGCTTCCAAGAGTTTCTGCAAAAATTTTCTTGTATTCAATATTCTCAGAGCCAAAAGTCCTTTACAAATATGAGAGCATCTCAATATATATATCTCTCAAGTACATAAAACCTAGATCCAAAAAGATCAAGGGTCAAGATCATAAGATAGAAACATCATAATCTACAGCTAAGATTATTCGGATACATCATACATGGATCAAATCAATAATAGAGGGGGCACATCACTAAAATGCCCAAGGAGGGGACGCACCACATAAAAAATGACAAATAATCATATGATAGCACATGGTGGGGCTAGGAGGTTATAATATCCTTCACCAGCATGGCCCCATGGCACAATAACAATGTGTGATGGTCAATAATATCATGAAGTCATCAAAATCACTAGGACATCCCCCTAATAAATACATCAAAATGCCCTCAAAATGAAGAAGTCAAGGACATGTGGACCCCATGTGGAGTGAAAATGATTCCGAATGATGAAGGTGATGTTAAACTAGTAGCAACAAGGAAGGTCTTGCTGCATGCATGTGTTCTTGCATGCAGAAGAATTAAATTAGGAAACCAGTTGTATTTAATTTACTTTTCATAAGTTTACTTTGGAAAATAAATTAAAGTGATCTAAATTAACTTTAGTGAACTACTAGTTAAAGTGAAAGTGAAATTATGGTTTTTGCTTTACCACTAATTAAAGTGAAAGTGAAATTAGGGTTTTCGCTTTACCTAAAGTTATAAAAGAGAGATCAATTGGTGGAGAAAACACACACACTTGTATTCCGACAGAGACAGGATATAGACAGGGAGAGAAAGACAAACAAAGGATTTAGCTAAGAAGACGGAGGAGCGAGCACAAGATTATCGAGCTTCGTACAACTGGGCCGTACACTCACACAGGAGGGCGTTGAGGTTTAGCTGGGATTTTCCCAGTGATTCTGTTGGGTGCTGCATTCGCCAGGTTTGGGTGAATTTGCAGTGATTGTAAAAGTTCCATATTTTTTCATAATAAAATCTATATCTAACTGCTGCACCGGTTTTCCCATCTTGGGTTTTTTCGGGGGTTTCCATACCCAAAATAATAGTGTCAATATTGTGATGTGATGTTGAGTTATTTCTCAGTTTATATTTCCCTGCATACTGTAAAAGATATTCATGTGTAGTTATCAGCTGATATTTTGCATGCATTGTTTAGCCCTAGTTGAATATTAAAGGAAAATTTACATGGTATCAGGGCTCTGGTGAGCTAAAGTTCAGATATTGGCAGCAGCAGTGATACATCGGGGGTAGATCTATGCGAAGACACAAACCTAGACATCCAGATCTAGGGTTTGACAGGTACACTTCACTATGGCCGTGCAGTTGAGAGTTGAGGATAAACTCCAAGGTGCTCAGAACTTTCCTGCATGGAAAGAAAGGATCACAAGGATCCTGGATGTTAGTGATGCAGAGGAGCACATTGAATCCACGAAGGTTACACCCACAGATCCGACATATTTAGTAGCTTGGAAGAAGATTGATTCCAAAGCCATGCTGATTATCATGGATGGAGTTAAGCACCATATAGTCCCTCACCTTTATGGTAAGAAGACCGCAGCAGAGATGTGGACGGCTTTAGAGAGTCTATACCAAAGCAAGAATGAGAACTGGAAGATGGTGTTGCAAGAGAAGATGCGCAGCACCAAGATGGCCAAGGGAGGAGTGGTGCCTTATCTCACGAGGCTCACACAGATCAGGGACGAGCTTGGAGCTGTTGGCTCTAAGACAGTGGATGAGGAGCTAGTTTGGATAGCCCTCAATGGCTTCTCTAAGCCATGGGACACCTTTGTCAAAGGTGTTCTGGCTAGGGAGAAGCTCCGTGATTGGCAGAGACTATGGGATGACCTTGTGTAGGAGGAGACCTGCATGGGTCAAGGATCAGGCTCATCCAACAGTGCCCCACAGATTGTGGATGAGGAGGCTCTAGCCCTTACAGGGAAGAGCAAGGGGAAGGAAAAGAGGAAGAAGGATGGTAAGAAGAACCTTGACGTATCAAATGTCAAGTGTTTTATCTGCCACAAGCAGGGACACTTTGCCTCCCAATGCCCAGACAGGAAGAAGAAGAGTAACACTCAGATGGCTGGATCTGCAAAGGTTGATGAGTTCAGCAGGAACTTCAATGAGGAGTTTTGCTTGATAGCTTGCATGGAAAGCACCGTAGGGAGCAACATCTGGTACATTGACAGTGGAGCATCTAGTCACATGATTGGACAAAAGAGATTCTTCAGAGACTTGCAGGAGGGTGGAACAGGGATCCACGTTGAGCTGGGTGATGATGCGCGGTATCAAGAGCAGGGAGTTGGCATTGTTTCATTTGAGAGGGAGTCTGGAAAACCCCTCAGTTTTGCTGATGTGTTATATGTTCTAGGACTAACCAAGAACCTTATATCAGTCTCCACTTTGGAGGAAAAGGGATATTAGGTGAAGTTCTGTGACCATAGAGTGTATATCAGGCCCAAGGGGTCAGATAGGAGCTTGGATCAAGTGATTGGCAGAAGGAGCGGGAAAGTGTACAGATTACACTTTGATACTGCAAAGGCTCTAGTCAGTAGTAGCAGCAACAGTCAAGGTGAGTTGTGGCATAGGAGGATGGTACACTTACACCATGGAGCACTGAATCATTTGAGACAGGCAGTCATTGGAGTTCCTCGGGTACAAGAGGAAAAGCATAACCATTGCAAGGGTTCTACTTTGGGGAAGAACATTAGGAAGCCTTTCCCACAGAGTGAGCACAAGTCTAAGGAAACCTTGGACTTGGTGCATTCTTATGTATGCGGACCTATGAGTGTCCATTCATTTAGTGGTTACAGTTACTACGTAACTTTTATTGATGACTATTCCAGAAAAACTTGGATCTATTTCCTGAAGGCCAAGTCATAGGTCTTTGAGATGTTCCAAGAGATCAAGACTCTTGTGGAGAACCAAACAAGAAAGTAGATTTGGGTGTTGAGGACAGACAACGGGGGTGAGTACACTTCCAATGAGTTCATGGAGTATTGTTCAGCTGAGGGGATCAAGAAGGAGCACATTGTGCCCGATACCCCATAGCAGAATGGAGTTGCAAAGCGAAAGAACAGGACTATGGCTGGAGCAACCAAGGCCATGTTATTTGATCAGGGATTACCACTATTCCTTTGGGCCGAGGCATACAGGACTGCAGTATACATTTATAATAGGTGTCCCCACACAGCCTTGGGGGGGAAGACACTGGAGGAGGTTTTCATAGGAACTAGGCCAGATGTGAGTCAAATTCGCATATTTGGCACTGTCTGCTATTGTCATGTTCATGCTGACAATAGGAAGAAGCTGGACCCTTCTGGAGAGAAGGGGTTACTTGTTGGTTACAGCAAGATTTCGAAGGCATATAGAGTTTACATTCCTGCTCGCAAGAGGATCATTGTGAGTAGGGATGTCTAGTTCGATGAGGACAGGTCCTTGCGGAGATATCTGGACTTACCAACAGAGCAGCATCCAACACAAGAGTCGGAAGTGAAGTTGGAGGAGGCAGATGTACAAGTATAGGTACAGACATAGAGCATAGGTTCTAGTGGTTAGAGGGAGTCAGGTGGACAGGATCCTTCAGTCATTGACTTGAAGGATGAGCTGCAATAGGAGATGGATATCCAACAGTCATAGCAGGTTCACACTAGGCCAAGGCCTAAGTGGTTTAGATCCACAGTGCAGGATTCCACGCAGGTAGATCCTCCACAGACATCTTTTAGACGGAGTGTACCACCAGAGAGGCTTAGTTATATGGCACTGATGATAGAGTTGATTAACTCTGAACCTTCCAGCTTCGGGAAGGTTGCACAACATGATGTGTGGCAGGAAGCTATGGTTGAGGAGTATGACTCCATTATGAAAAACCAGGTATGGGAGGTTGTGCCAGGGCCACAAGGGAAAACGGTGGTGGGATCCAGATGGATCTACAAGGTGAAGCATGCAGCAGACAAAAGCGTGGAGAAGTACAAGGTGTGCTTCATGGAAAAGGGGTTTTCACAGAACGAGGGTATTGATTATGAGGAAACCTTCGCCCCTGTTGCCAGGTATTCTTCCATTCTTACCATTATCTCACTAACAGCTGAGATGGGTTTGTTAGATTTTTATCAATTTAAGCAATATGATCTTAGGATCTTATATGAGAGAATAACATGCACAGCAATAATCACAAGAGACAAGAGACATAAAGAATTTTCCCCGGGGAAACCATAAAGGAGAAAACCCCACAACTTCCTTAGAGATAGAATGAGCACCAATGGCAGCAGTAAAACCCAAAGACACAAAAGATGATCTCCAACAACTGTTCTCTATGTCTCACTTGAGAGAGCTTCTCCTCTCTCACTCATGCACCCTAGTTGAGTGAGTGTGTGTGTAATAAATAGAGAGGCTCATTCTCTATTTATATTCTTTCGTTCACTTAAAATTTGACTATGTTATGTAGGCTCAAGTAATCCTAAATTAGTTATGTAGGCTTGAGTAACCACAACTAGGGTACTAATGACCTGACTTACATTAACTCACCAGGGCCGACTTGTCTAGGAGAGTCTAACAACCCTAGTGCCTGACAACAGTGGGGACTTTAACCCTTGATCAATAAGGAGGGTTACTCTCTATGACTTTACATGACTTGTTTACATTACTGATTCTCCCGATAGGAACATCGGGGTAATTACATTACTGATAATTCCCGATAGGAACAACGGGGTACAATACATAAGATATACAAGTGAATACATTCTGAAGTTAGAAATACATCAACACTCCCTCTTAACTAGGAAGGTATTCTCTTGACACAATTCATTAGCACAAGTCTTCTTCTCTGGTTCAAGTCTGGATCATCATCACTGGATCATCTCTAGATCATTGTCACTGGATTATCACTGGATCATCACTGGATCATCATCAAAGATGGATCACAAACTGGAGCTTCACTGCTCCTCTCTCGGCTATACTCAGCGCCATGTTGGACTGCTTCTTGCTACAACAAGAGATCACACTTGATATCATACTGAAACAACACCCCAAAGAGCTCTTCCTATCAATGGCACTGCCTGCCCAATATGAATCCACAAAACCCTCTAGGCTAATCTTCTGATTCGCTTCATACTTGAGCCCATAGCCAACTATACTCTTCAGGTACCTCACTGCATGCTTTGAAACCATCAGGTGAACATGTCTCAATGTGTTCACAACAAAGCAAATATCTGGTCTCATATTCATTAGGTACATCAAGGAACAAATCATCTGACGATACATCATGGCATCAACCGACTCTGATGAAGCAACACTCAATAGCTTCAGGTTCAATGCCATAGGTGTGGTCATCGCCTTGCAGTCCATCTCTTCAGGATCTCTACTGCATACTTCCCTTGTCCCAGGGAGATTCCATCCGCATTTTGCAACACCTCCATGCCTAGAAAGTAGTGCATCATATCCAAGTCCTTCACCTCAAACTCAACAGCAAGTCTCCTTCTTGCAACTTTAATGAGTTCCTCTTTTCTGTCAGGAACAAGTCATCGACATATAACAAGAGCATCACTGGTCTTCCACCTTCAACCTTGAAGAAAATGTTGGAATCTGCTTTACTCTCTATAAAGCCTAGAGTCATCAGTAATTTGTCCATCCTGTTGTATCATGTCGAACCTCAGGATCTTCTGCAGTCACTCTCTCTGAAGCGGAACATCATTCTCCTTCTGTCTTTCGTACTCTATGCATTGAAACATTTTGTACTGGAGTGGCAAGTAGCTTCCTCTGCTACTAATATTTTATGTATCCATCTAAGGTCACTGGATACCAAGATCCTCTATCTTGAACCTTTTAAAAAGTTCTTCTCGCACCCATCTGTGAGCTTGTCATCCTTTATAGGCTTTCATCTTCAACCTTGTAGCAAAGGTTAAAATCTTCATCACTCTAGGTGATCTTCAAGATCCTCATTTATGTGTTATCCCATGGGTACCTTCTGAGCTTGTACAAATCCTTCTTTAATTTGCACCCATGAGTCTACCTGTCATGTGTCTTAATCGCTACAAATGTCTCTTTGTAGTTTATGCCTTCTTTCCGTGAGAAGCCTCATGCTACAAATCTTGTCTTGTATCCTACGATGTTTCCATATATTGCATGTTGGATCTTGTAGATCCATATGGAAGACATTACAGACTTCCCTTCAAGTCTCGATACTGCATCATTCTTCTTGAACCGGTACTCTCCTTCCCTTTCTTCTTGGCTACTTCATCATAGCTGGAAGGTTCTGTATCAATGATGTTGCTCAAGAGTGTCACATAAATGCACTGTGTCTGAGACCTCTTGAATTCTTTGAAATTATCGTCATATTCTTCTTTATCTTGGATTATTTCTTGAACTGTTGTCACTTGTTCTTCAGAACAAGTCTCATCCTTCTTTTTTTGTAGGTGATTGTACACGATCTTTCCTACAAGTCAAATGCATTAGTTGTATGGTTAGAAACATTTCATAAAGCATATTCATAATGGAAAATTCTTTTGCATAAAAATATGATCATGCAACTATTTTAGACAAAACAACATTCATCCATATTTCATGGAAACTTTCTGGATGCCTTCCATCTATACCAAGACATCATTGAGATTGTGCACTAATCCAATATGTCAGCAAAAAGGTTTCATTCTAGATAAGTAGCAATGGAGAGTTGTCTGAGCTACTTACCCATCACATGCATATTAGTAGTATACTGTCATTAATGCAAACATTCTATCATGCATAAAACATCAACTGAATATAAACAAATCCATAACAAAAAAATATCATCAAATGACAATTGAATACTTATCTTTATTTGTTTCGTGGGTAGACTCCTTCTTGAGCCTTCATCTTCATTATCTTCTTCATTCATAACAACATCGCTTCTTATCCAAATGCTAGTATAGACAAGAGGTTCTTCAAGAGTTGAGTCCTTCGTATTTCTCATCGCTTGAGGGATCTTCATTGGATTGTGAGAGCTTGAACTTCAGTTGCTCTCATCTTCTTTTTCTCTTATTATGAGTTAAGCTTCTTCTTGTGTGCACTCTTTCCAGAGTCTGCTTGAAAGTAATCACTTCCTTTTGGCACACATTCCTCGAATGACTGAATCCCATGATCTTGGGAGGCCATTTAAGGTGGTTATCACAAATTCTGCATTCTCCACTTCTTATACTGCTTCAAGTTGTTCTTTGATCTGAGAGACCCTTGTAAAGTATCACTGTATGGTCTTTGCATTCTTCACATTCTTCAACTGGTTTCTCGAAGTCATCTTTCGATTTATGTTCTTCCCTTCAAATAGCTTGGTCAAGAGATCAAAACATCTCTTTATGTGTATTTAGGGAAGACACTTGTGGTATAAGGTGATCCTTGATTGAATGAGAAATGATCTTTTTTTCCTTGACGAAGTTCTTCTTGTGTAAGGCTTTAGCCTCATCTCCCTCTGGAATTGGAACCTCTCTACTTATGTAGGTGTCCAATTCATTTCCTTCAAGAACTAGTGATATCCTATACTTCCATGCTTGGAAGTTGTCAGCCTCACCAAGCTTGTCATCAAGCTGGTGTGATTAGTCATTTTGAAATAAGAACCTCAACTGTAAATAGCAAAAGATTAGATCTTACCGATTTGAGGTGTCCGTCCTGGTTCCAGATCGGGCTGATCTAGGGTTTGTTAGAGAAACCCTAATTTTAAAAACTTGGAATTTTTCAGATCTGATTGGATAGAAAGATGGGCCTCTTCAAGGCGAGATGTCCAATGTACTCTTTTTCTGAAAACAGTGGAGGGAAGCTCCCAGAACAGGAAGCCCTAGTTTACCAATTTCTTCTGCAGAAATGCCAGATACTATTTCTGCGGTATCTCCGAAAGCACTACTCCTCTATTTCTGAAATTTCGTACTGAGGTAACCTAATTTGTCCTCTTTCCAACACCACAGGTTTTACCAGAATTTGTTTCACCAATTAGGACTTATGATATTTTTCCCAAGGTGACTTATTTTAGGACTGTTCAGCATAGCGAACTTGTATTGACTGCCACGTGCCCCTATTTCATCATCAGGGTCTAAAACTTTTACCACAGTAAGTACAGTCCATTCCCTACCTGAGAAAGCTTGTGAAATTTCATTTGGACCTTCGTAACTAGAGCTACAACAATTCTCCCTAGATGTGCTATTTAGGGATGAATCCTGGAAGAGGCTGGAACCCTGATTTGGAGGAATCATATCTCCCAAAATATAGTGAATCTGAGGCTGAAATGTTTACATAGGATACATCAGGATTTTATATTCGGCCTATGAAAATTTTGGCCTCTGAGACTTCTTCAATCTTGAGATATATCGAATGTACCAAAACTACCCATTTTAGTATTTTAGGGTTTTTCATGCCCGAGGTCAAACTAGGGTTTGACTTTCTAAGAGTTTTACCGAACCAAAAATCTTGACCTTGGTCCCAAAATTTCTATTTTGATGAGGAGAGAAATTCTATACCGGGATCACTCAAAAATTCCTCTTCTATAAAAAGCCCTAATTTCCGAGAGCAAAAACTGAAAATGCCCGAAATCAAATACTGCTTCGACAGAAAGATGCGCCCTTCAATGGAGAGTTAGCCTAGCCTTATTTTTCTGATGGATTGTGTAGGGAGACCCAAAAAATAAGAATCCCTAGCTTCTGCAGCTGTATAGTGTCTTCTTCTCAGGTTAACTCTAATACCATGTTAGATTTTTATCAATTTAAGTAATATGATCTTAGGATCTTATCTAAGAGAGTAACATGCACAACAATAATCACAAGAGACACATAATTTTCCTCAGGGAAACCATAAAGGAGAAAACCCCGCAACTTCCTCAGAGATAGAATAAGCACCAATGGCATCAGTAAAACCCAAACATAGAAAACATGATCTCCAACAGTTGTTCTCTCTCTCACACTTGAGAGAGCTTCTCCTCTCTCACTCATGCACCCCGGTTGAGTGAGTGTGTGTGTAAGAAATATAGAGGCTCACTCTATTTATATTCTTTCGTTCACTTAATATTTGACTCTGTTATGTAGGCTCGAGTAATCCTAACTCAATTATGTACGCTCGAGTAACCACAACTAGGGTACTAATGACTTGACTTACATTAACTCACCAGGGCCGAATTCTCTAGGAGAGTCTAACAACCCTAGTGCCCGACAATTGCGGGGACTTTAACCCTTGATCAATAAGGAGGGTTACCCTCTATGACTTTACATGACTTGTTTACATTATTGATTCTTCGATAGGAACATTAGGGTAATTACATTACTGATACTTCTTGATAGGAACAACGGGGTACAATACATAAGATATACAAGTGAATACATTCCAAAGTTACAAATACATCAACAGGGTTGGCATGTCCATCAGATGGACGTCAAGACTTCCTTCCTCAATGAAGTGATAGAGGAGGAGGTGTATATTGAGCAGCCAGAGGGGTTTGATGTGGAGAACAAGGAGACACATGTATGCAGACTGCATCGAGCTCTTTACGAGCTCAAGCAGGCACCTCGAGCATGGTACTCGAGGATTGACAGCTATCTACGGGATATGGGATTTTAGCGGAGTGAGGCTGACCACAACCTGTATTTCTTGACAGGTGAGGTGCCTCTCATACTGGTCTTATATGTGGATGATCTCTTTTTGACAGGAGATGAGAGGCTGATTGGAGACTGCAAGTCCAACCTTGCACATATTGAGATCCTATCAACTAAGCATTAGAGGCATAAATTGTTACATTAGGAAGAACATCCCCCCTCGTATTAGGATTTAGAAGAAAGACCCTTTAAACTAATACATTTTTATGGGGATTATAGGCATTAATGCTATTTTTTTGTGCTTATTAATTATAACTATTATGAGAATAACAATTTAGATAAAATTTGTCCTTATAATGTCTTTGAACATTCTATTTCTAGTTTTATAACATTATAAAATTTTGTTTGGTTTTGACATCTTAAATGACCATTGACCAAAAATATTAGGTCATAGACGTTAAATTGTTACTCTCAATTTTTTCACACATAGCAGTCCCATAGATAATTCTCATAGCCAAAAGTACTTAATCTTCAAGAAAAATAAACCTTGAAAATAATTGTAAATCAACAAACCTTGTGGCCCAACTATGTGCCTATGTCTGTGGTGAGGTTGATTCCTTGATGATGTGATGCAGTACGTGCTAATGTGTTAGATCCCACTATAATAAAATTAATATTCTTATGACCATGACAAAAGAACTTTAGGTGCTTAAATTTTTCTTTGTTACACAATGGTGTGTTGCCGTTTACACCACTTTTAGTTTGTATTGTCACCATCATCATCATCGTCTTCCTCATCATCATAGTCATCATCGTCATCATCATCGTCGTCATCATCATCATCACCATCATCATTATTATCATCAATATCATCATCAACATCATCATTAGCATCATCGTCATCATCATCCCATCATCGTCATCATCATCATCATCATCACCACCACCACCACCATCATCATCATAATCATATCATCATCACCATCATCATCATCATCATCATCACCACCACCACCACCATCATCATCATCATCGTCATCATCGTCATCATTATCATCGTCGTCATCATCGTGTCCATCATCATCATCATTGTGTACATCATCATCACCATTGTCATCATCATGACCATCATCCTCATGATCATCATCATGATCATTAGCATCATCATCATCATCACCATCATCATCATCATCGACATCATCATCATCATCATTATCACCATCATCATCATCCTCATCCTCATCCTCATCGTCATCGTCATCATCATCATCCTCCTCCTCATCCTCATCTTCATCGTCATCATCATTGACATCATCATCATCATCGAAATCATCATCATCATCATCATATCATTGTCATCATCATCATCAATGTGAATCAATACATTGTTAAAAATTCCCATTATGTATAAATCCTTGAAATGTGCTTCCATTCACTTATCTCTTGAAGTGAAATTTGCTTAATGCATTTTCTATCCTAAGTAATTATTCAAAACCCCATAAGTGCAAAGGGATTTTAGGCATTCTTACTCGGATTTGAGAGGTGGAAAGGAGTTTGATACATGATTGATGCTGTAGGAGTCCACAACTTCATGTATGGCAATGATTTTCCCCAAAACCAAGGATCGAAGTTGAGAATATGATATTTGTCTTCTATTAGGTCAAATTCCACTATGAAGAATCATTTTGCACACAATTATATGGAAGTTTCATCCTTTATTTCTTACTTCTGATTGCTGGAAATTGAGTGGTGCAAATTAGTTAGGTTTGTCCAAATGCCATTAAATATACATACTAGAACTTTCTCTAGGAATAAGTTCAACTACTCATCTACATATTTGACCATTATGAAGGAAGGAGTCAGTTGCTTGATTTACCTTTCAAATTTTGCAATGGTGTGTATTTTCCATGGAGATTCCATTTAGCACCACATCTTTGAACAAATGCCTTGGGATAAATGTCGTTGAAAGTGAAGGATTGCACATTTGATGACATTCTTGAAATTGGAGGATACATAGTTGAGGCAAAGGAGGTCCTCTATCTACATGGAGAAAGGGAAGAATTTGATAGCTTGCCCTTAGGTCACTAGCTAGGTGAGAAGTATGGTTGCTAAGGAGGCAATCACTAGGCCTCCAATCATGGTCAAGGGGGTGTTTAACCAAAGGAAACTAGGAGGATTCCTTTACCATTCGATTGTCAATTGAGCCAAAGGACATAGGTAGAAGCTGCAACAACCTTTAAATCGATCCCCATGGTGGCATTGACCTTTAAAGAGTCCAAAGATTTTGATTGGATGTCTAAAGAAGAGGGTTTAAAATGTGATGGAAGGAAAGAATATATTTAGGTTGAAGCTGAAAGAGCCATTAATGACAACAAATCTAAATATGAAACCCTAGTTGTTGCATAGAGAGTTATTATGAACTTCTTAATTTTCATTTAAAATATAGCTAAAAATGTTCATTTCAAAAACAAAAACATTATTTTTTATTTTAAATCATAGTTTAACATTGTAAAATTCAAATGATAACAATACAACCAATCAAACCATTACTAGAGTATCTTTATTGGACTAATAAAAAGAACTTTATTATTATATATGTATTCTTTTGTTATTAAAAAAAATATGTACTATAGGTTTACATTTTGAAATTAATAATATAATTTTAAAATTAATATTCAAATTCTATTTTTTGTTTTTAGTTTTAAATTAATAATATGATGATATTTTTGTTTTGTTTTTTAGTTTGACTTGAATTTTTAGCTTGTTATCTAAGAAATCACAATCTAAGAATATATAAATAGTCAAAATCATTCAAAAATCATACTTGATTTAGAACACATCAACACTTCACTTGACTACAATTTAAATGTCCCTTATTAACTACCTTGTGAAAAAACAAGACCCTTCAAAATCAATAATACTAACAAAATTTAACATAATATATAAAACAAAATCAATAATACTAACAAAATTTAACATAATATATAAAACAAAATCAATAATACTAACAAAATTATAGAGAAAGAGAATGTAATGATATTTTTTTTAAATTATTACTATAATGGTATTTTAAAAATAAATAATGTATACTTTATACATATGTATTTTATCATTAAGTTCCTATTATACTAAAGATGACCATAATTTGAGATTTTGTGTCGATAGTTCACAAGTTATTCACATTCTATATTAGGCACACAACATATATTTTTAGGTGGGATAAAGTAGAATCTAAGCAGTAAATATCTTCAATCTAAACAAGCATACAAAATTGCAGTGTACGTACTGATCTTCGTAGAAAAACACTAGGATATTTCCAACTGATATGTATTTTTCTCTCATGGTTGATTTTATCATTAGATAGCGTTTGGGAAGGAAAAAATGACGAAATTATCTTCGTCATCACCATCTTCAGCATCATCATAAAAATCATCATCATCTTCATCTTCATCATCATCATCATCGTCATCATATGCATCATCATCATCATCTTCATCATCATCATCATCATCTTGATCATCTTCATCTTGATCATCGTCATCCTGATCATCGTCATCATCATAATTTTCATCATGATCATGATCATGATAATCATCATGTCCATCATCATCACCATCATCATCATCACCATCATCATCATCATCATCATCGTCGTCGTCGTCGTCGCCATCATCATCACCATCGTCATCATTAGTATCATCATCATCATCATCATCGCCATAATCATCATCACCATCATCATCATCATCGTCTTCGTCGTCATCGTCACCATTCTCATCGTCGTCATCATCATCATCATCATCATCATGTCCATCATCATCACCATCATCAAAACACTCTAATTCGCTACTCTTGTTGATTCATATTGCATTTTTAGGCGGACCGATGATACTAACATCGGGGAACTTAAAGTAGAGTTTATTCCTTATAAAACATGCCCTTTTATAATGTTAATTACCCTAGCCCAGATAAATCATTAAAAAAAAATTATAACAAACATTTTTATATAATAGTTTTTTTTAAATATAATATTTGTATAATTTTTTTTAATTAATAAATTTTTTTTTTTGGTATACAACACTTGTAAAGCATAAAATATTGCAAATACTGATTACATTATCACTTATCTAAGTGGTTATATAAATCATATATAATAAAAATCGCTTGTTCTTCATTTTTATGCTTGCTCACTTTTAGGACTGACCTAAACCAAATCACCCGACGAAGAAGCTAGTGGACCTCCTAGGCTGTGGGCTACTTGGATTTGCTACTAGGATTGGCTACTCGACTCATTCGCTTGGCTCCCGGGATGGGTTGGGCTACTCTGTTGGGCTGGTATGGCATGGATGGGATAGCATGGGATGGCATGGGCTCATAGTTCTGGGCTGGGTTACCTGGCTACTCAGCTTCGGCTCATGGGCTTAGCTCCCGGGCTAGGATGGAAACAGTCATCGTAGGAGGTTCTTGATAGTCGGTCATCCGATAGTCTGTCATCCGATAGTTTAGGGTTTTACGACATGGCACCGGCTAAAAGAGGAGGAGGCAAAACAGTTTCCTGCAGACAATGGAGGCTGAGAGATCTTGTGCTTGCCAAGGTCAAGGTATTTCCGACATGGCTCGCTAAGGTACGCCGGTCTATTTTTCATCCCCATTTGTTTTCCCTTATTTGATGTATGCGATGTATGTTGTTGTTGTTATTTGCATTTTCCACAACAAATTATATACTTCTTGTGCCCTGTTTTAATACCTGATTGTCGTCCAAGGGTTTGTGGGAATGTTTATAGATTTACATAGGGTTTCATTTCCATTGCGCAGATTGCAATGGCTATCAACATCTTTTTTGATTGCCCAATATGTGTCGATATTTTCTTCTTAATCATAGAATTGAAAAACCTGGTTGTTGCACTGGGATTCTTTGAAACCTTGCACGAGAAATCAAACCCTATCAGATATTAGTGTTTAAACCAAAGCGATGGATGCAAGTTTGTGTTTTTTGGTGTTTAAACCCAAGCA
>LPNX010989937.1:82711-100526 GCA_001517045.1 Pseudotsuga menziesii | reverse complement strand
ATATCATCAATAATTGGCTTACGCCCAATATATAAAACAAATCATCATGTTCATATGCAGTGGGGTCTTCGACCCAATATATCAAAATAAAATATCAAGTCAACATCATAATCAGTAGGCACATTCCTATAAGTGTTAGGTCCAAAATTCGAGATATTACAGAAATGCTCATTGTAAAGAGAATTCAAAGCAAGGTTATGTTGTTGGAATTTTTCTTGATCTCCCTTATGGTTTACCATTTCCCTCTTGTTTAGAATTCATCGATCTCCCTTTCCACCTTGCTCCAAGGGAAAAGTTTTCTGCAAATTTGTTCTTCGAGACATTTTCATCTAGTGTGGACTAAATATACCTTCCTTAGAGAGGTTGTTTTCCTCCTTTTGGAGCTCACGCCTCCAACGTGTTTTACATGCTTGACTATTGGGAAATAAAAAGGTTGTTTGGTACCTATTGTTGTTGGAGTTTGCATTTCCACCCCTTGTATTTATTTGATTTTATTTCTATTTTCTTTGTTTGTATTTCTTCTAAATCCTTCATCTTATTCCAATAGTTCTTCTCAACATGTCTTGTTGATGTATTTGTAACTTCGGAATGTATTCATCCGTATTTCTTATGTATTGTGACCTGATGTTTATTCCGGGATGTATTTGTGATGTACTCGAGTCATGTCATACCCTAATGTTTATTCCGGGAAGTTTCTATAATGTAAAAGTCATGTCAAGTCATTGCGGGTAACCCTCTTATTGGTTAAGGGTTAAAGTCCCCGGAGTTATGGGGCCCTTGGGTTATTAGAATATCCTAGAGAATTCGGCCCTAGGTGAGTCATTGTAAGTCGGGGAAATAGTCCTCCACCATTGTGTTACCCTCATATTGGTCGGAGGAGGCAAAGTCCCCACAAGTGGTGGGGCACTAGGGTTATTAGACACTCCTAGAGATATTGGCTCTAGTAAGTAATTGTCAAGTGAGTCCAACATGATGGAGTGGGTTCTAAGTGAATGGAAGAATATAAATAGAGAGTGAGTCTCTCTATTTAGGATACACAGACTCACTCATTGGGGCGCATGAGTGAGAGAGGAGAAGCTCTCTCAGTGAGAGAGAGAGAGAGAGAGACTGATGATGTCGGGAGATCATCTTATTGTTTTGGAGTTTTACCTTTTGGTGTTGATTCTATCTCTAAGGAACTTGCGGGGTTTTCTCCTTTATGATTTCCCTGAGGAAAATTCTTTGTGTCTCTTGTCTCCTTTGTTTTATTGCTGTGCATGTTATTCTCTCAGTTAAAGATCCTAAGATCATAATGAGTTTATATGATAAAAATATAACATGGTATTAGAGCTAACCTGAGAAGAAGACATTACGCAGCTACGAAAGCTAGGGATTCTTACGTTTTGGGTCTCTCTCCACAATCTATCAGAAAAAGTATGCTAGGTTGACTCTCCATTGAAGGGCACATCGTTCTGTCGAAGCGGAATTCGATTCCGAGCATTTTCAGTTTTGGTGCGGAAAATTACGGCTTTCTATAGAAGAGGAATTTTTGAGTGAGCCTCGCATAGGATTTTTCTCCTCATCAAAATCGAAGTTTAGAGACCTGGATCAATAAATTGGTTGGGTGAAACTCTGGGAAAGTCAAACCCTAGTTTGACCCCGAGCTAGAAAAACCCAAAATACTAAAACTGCTAAGTTTTGGTACATTTGCTATAACCCGAGATTGGAGAATACTCGGGAGCTAAAAATTACAGAGGCCGAAGATAAAAAATTTATTTACACTGTGTCCAAACATCAGCCATAGATTCACTATATTCTGGGAGATATGATCCCTCCAAGTTAGGGTTCCAACCTCTTCCAGAATTCATCCCTAAACAAGACACCTGGGGAGAATTGCTATAGCTTGGGCTACAGAGGTCCAAATGGAATTCCTGAAGATGTTCCAGAAAGGGCATGGAATTTACTTTCTGTGGTCCGAATTTCAGACCCAGAAGATGAAACAGTGACACGTGGCAATCCATACCAATTCGTTGTTCTGAACAGTCTTGTAACAGTTCACCTTGGGAAAAGGATCATAAATCCCTATTGGTGAAACCAATTCTGATGAAACCTATGGTTTTGGATCAGGGACATGCGAGGATACCTCAGTGAGAAATGTTAGACACAGAGGAGCAGTAATTTTGGAGATACCCCAGAAACAGTAACAGACATTTCTGCAGAAGAAATTGGAAAACTAGGGCCTCCTGTTTCGGGAGCTTCACATCATTGTTTTCAGAAAAGGAGTACATTGGACACCTCCATTTGAAGAGATATATATTTCTATCCAATCAGATATGAAAGATTCTAAGTTTTTGAAAATTAGGGTTTCTCTAACAAACCCTAGATCAGCGAGTTCCGGAACCAGGACGGACACCTCAAATCGGTAAGATCTAATCTTTTGCTTTTTTTTCATTTGAGGTTCTGAGTTAAGATGTCTCATCATGCCAAGCTTGATGATAAGCTCGGTGAAGTTGACAAATTCCAAGCATGGAAATATTTGATCTCTCTGAAGAAAATGAATTGGACACCTACATGAGTAGAGAGGTTCCAGTTCCAGAGGTAGATCAGGTTAGAAGTCTTACACAAGAAGAACTTGGTCAAGGCCAAGAAGATCATTGATGATTCAGTCACGAATCAAATTGTACTACAAGTGTCTTCCTTAAAGACAACGAATATGTTTGATTCCTTAACCAAGCTATTTGAAGGGAAGAACATAGATCGGAATATGACCTTAAAAGAAGAAGTGAAGAATGCATAAGTGGTGATAACCACCTTGAATGGCCTCCTAGGTTCATGGGATTCATTCATGCGAGGAATGTGTGCCAGAAAGAAGTGATTAATTTCAATGGACTCTGGGAAGAGAACACACGAGAAGAAGAAGCTCGAGAAGAGAAGGTGGGAGCAACTGAAGATCAAGCTCTTACCATCCAAAGAAGATCCCTCAAGCGATGAGGAATATGAAGATCTGAACTCTTGAAGAACCTCTTATCCACCTTAGCATTTGAATAAGAAACGATGCTATTATGAATGAAGAAGACGATGAAGCTGAAGGCTCAAGAAGGAGTCTACCCATGAAACAAATAAAGATAAGTATTCAATTGTCATTTCATTGTTTTGTTATGCATTTATTTATATTCAGTTAATGTATTATGCATGATAGAATGTTTGCATTAATGAAAGTATACTACTAATATTCAGTTAATGTAAGTAGCTCATGGTGCTAAACAAATCTCCATTGCTACTTATCTAGAATGAAACCTCTTTGCTGACATATTGGATTGGTGCACAATATCAATGTTGTCCTGGTAGAGATGGAAGGCATCTAGAAAATTTTCCGTGAGATATGGATGAATGTTGTATTGTCTAAAGTAGTTGCATGATCATATATTTATGCATAAGAATTTACCAGTATGAATATTCCTTATGAAATGTTTCTAACCATACAAATGCATTTGACTTGTAGGAAAGATCGCATACATAATCACCTACAAGCAAAGAAGAATGAAGACTTGTTTCGAAGAACAAGTGACGATAGTTCAAAGACAAAGAATAATATGACCAGTGCAGTGACATCATTGATGCAGAACCTTCCAAGAAGAAAGGGAAAACCAGTTCAGGAAGAATGATGTCTAGGATGCAGTATCAATACATGAAGAGAAGTTCGTAGTTCCATCATGCAGTGGATGGAAACATCGTGGGATACAAGGCAAGATTTGTAGCATGAGGCATAGACTACGAAGAGACATTTGTAGCCACTAGAGATACACATGACAGGAAGAATCATGTGTTCAAATGAAAGAAGGCCTTGTACGAGTTCAGAAGAAACCCATGGGATAACACATACATGATGAGCTTGATGAAGATCTTAACCTTTGCTACAAGGTTGATAGAGGATGACAAGCTCATAGATGGGTGTGAGAAGAACTTTTGAAAAAAGTTCAAGATAAAGGATCTTGGTATCCAATGATCCTATATGGATACATAGTAGCAGAGGAAGCTACTTGTCACTCCAGTACATAATGTTTTAGTGCATTGAGTACAGAAGACAGAGGGAGAATGATGCTCTGCTTCAGAGGGAGTGACTGTAGAAGATCCCGAGGTTCGACATGGTACGACAAGATGGAGAGATTACTGATGACTCTAGGCTTTACTGAGAGTAAAGCGGATTCCAACCTTTGCTTCAAGGTTGAAGATGGAAGACCAGTGATGCTCCTGTTATGTGTCGATGCATTATTTTCTAGGCATGGAGGTGTGGACAAGTGAAGTATGTAGTGGAGATCCTGAAGAGGTTTAGGATGATGGACTGCAAGGCCATGACCACACCTATGGCATCGAACATGAAGCTATTGAGTGATGCTTCATCAGATATGGTTGATGCTACGATGTATCGCCAGATGATTGGGTCCTTGATGTACCTGACGAACACGAGACTAGATATTTGCTTTGCTATGAACACCTTGATCCAGTTCTTGACAGATCCGAGACATGTTCACTTGATTGCTGCAAAGCATATTCTGAGGTACCTGAAGGGTACAGTTGATTATGGGCTCAAGTATGAGGTGAATCAGAAGATTAACCTGGAGGGTTATGAGGATTCATATTGGGCAGGTAGTACCATTGATAGGAAGAGCACTTTGAGGTGCTACTTCAGTATGGGATCAAGTGTGATCTCTTGGTTTGGATGGATAGAGTCCAGCATGGCGTTGAGTACATCTGAGGCAAAATATGTTGCCACTTGCTATTTGGGAGGTAGTATGTTTCTTTTGAAAACTACTATTTGATTTGGTTGATCTGACTTGCATTTTTGTATGATGCAGAGAGGAGCAGTGATCCAGATCAAGATCTCTTGAAAGAAGGATTTCTAGCATATCTGATGAGACAGGTCACCCTCGGATGTAATCAGGAGCTCGCAGGTCATCCTTGGATGTAATCAGCCATGGTGTGATTCTATGCTAGAAATGGCCAAAGTGAAGTTTGAGTACTTCAAGGAGAAGCTTAGTGTTCTTGAGATCGAGGTTCCCTCTAAAGGGAAATGATGAGTCCCAAAGCCATTCTGACAAGTAGGTTAGATGTAAGGGCTATGCCATTGTGTCATGGCTAAAGGATTAGGTTCCTCCCTCGTCAAATGTGAGTGTTGGCCATTCTGACGAGTAGTTCAGATGTAAGGGCTACCGCCATTTTGACGAGTAGGTCAGATGTAAGGGCTACCAAAGACCTACGAGGAGGTAGGCATACACCCAGCATGAAAGAAGGTTGACTCTGTAAAACTTCCTATGAGGAGAAGAATCATGAAATAGCACATATGCTGATGACCAGAGGAGATCCAAATCGAGGTATGATCTAGATCCAATTATGATGACTCTGAGAGATTCAGATCAAGTGATGATCCAGATCTAGCAGTGATGATCCAGATCGAGTGATGATCCAGATCCAGTGATGATGTCGAGTGATGATCCAGATCCAGTGATGATGTCCAATGATGATCCAGATCAAGTGATGATCTAGATTCAATGATGATGATCCAGATCTAGTGATGATCCAGATCTAGCGATGATGATGATCCATATCGAGTGATGATTTAGATTCAGTGATGATGATCCAGATCGAGTGATGATCTAGATTCAGTGATGATGATCCAGATCGAGTGATGATCTAGATTCAGTGATGATGATCCAGATCAAGTGATGATCTAGATCTAGTGATGATGATCCAGATCCAGATGAAGATGAAGATGACGAGAGCTCAATGATGATCCAAATGATACAGAGAAGAAGACTTGTGCTGACAAATTGTGTTGAGAGAATACCTTCCTAGTTAAGAGGGAGTGTTGATGTATTTGTAACTTCGGAATGTATTCATCCATATTTTTTATGTATTGTAACCTGATGTTTATTCCCGGATGTATTTGTGATGTACTTGAGTCATGTCATACCCCAATTTTTATTTCGGGAAGTTTCTATAATGTAAAATTCATGTCAAGTCATTGTGGGTAACCCTCTTATTGGTCAAGGGTTAAATTCCCCACAGTTATGGGGCCATTGGGTTATTAGAATATCCTAGAGAAGTCGACCCCAGGTGAGTCATTGTAAGTCAGGGAAATAGTCCCCCACCATTGTGTTACCCTCCTATTGGTCGGAGGAGGCAAAGTCCCCACAAGTGGTGGGGCACTAGGGTTATTAGACACTCCTAGAGATGTTGACTCTAGTAAGTAATTGTCAAGTGAGGCCGACATGATGGAGTGGGTCCCAAGTGAATGGAAGAATATAAATAGAGAGTGAGTCTCTCTATTTAGGATACACACACTCACTCATTGGGGCGCATGAGTGAGAGAGGAGAAGCTCTCTCAGTGAGAGAGAGAGAGACTGCTGCTGTCGGGAGATCATCTTACTGTTTTGGAGTTTTACCTTTTGGTGCTGATTCTATCTCTGAGGAAGTTGTGGGGTTTTCTCTTTTATGGTTTCCCCGAGGAATATTCTTTGTGTCTCTTGTCTCTTGTGTTTTATTGCTGTGCATGTTATTCTCTCAGTTAAAGATCCTAAGATCATAATGCTAGCTTATATGATAAAAATCTAACATGTCCTACTTTTCCACAATGTTGATAGGTCTTCTTCTTTTGATCATTCTTCTTCAACAACGACTCTTTTGTAGTTTGGTCAATATGTTTTAGTTGATGATCCTATTGACGACGTTCTTTAAGGTGTTGATTGACATTTCTTTTCATCAAGTCATCCTAGTGTTTGCTGCCAAGATTCCCTTCTTCGAGAAAATTTTGTGGGTCCTTATTCTACATTACATAAAGTATTAAAGGTAAAATACTTACCATCTTGTTTGTGTGACATCCACCTAGCCCAAACGGAGGAACAGAAAAAAATCATATGGTGTCTTCAAATTAATCATAACCATCTCAATGAGATTTCCAAGGATAGCGTTAACAACTTTGGAGGTAGGTAAACTTAGCCCATGTGCCCTTGTTTTGAAATTTGTACATCTCTCACATTATTTATGTCTAAATACTCACCCTATAATATGCAAACATCCGAGCGTTGCAATCTAAATATAAGTTAATTGACCTTGAATGCATTAGCAATATAGGATACAAAGGTGCAAAGGCTCTCTAGTGTTTCTAAAATCTTGTATTAGGTTTCCAAGGAATTAAGCACATTGTAATATAAAAAAAATAAACTAAGGTTTGAGTAAACCTATCTTGAAGCAATCTAGGAAAATATGAACAATGGTGTCCTCTAGGTAGCCAAAAACTCAGGGAATATATCCTCTTACTAATCTATATTGGATGTGTCATTTGTATATAAAATAACATATGACTCTTTTTTTTAATTAACATATAAGGAAACGTGCACATTTTCTTAAGAATATGGCTCGGCATTCTAGGTTGTAGCACATGTGGCCATTCAAAGGGAAACTAGATATGGAAAGAAGAACATGTGCAACTTTTTAAGAACATGTGTACACTTAAGAAAATACATGTACATTCGTGCATGAGCCTAATTGCCACATTTTCGACCAACTTCTTGTGAGCATCCATAAATACCTTAGTTATTAAGATCAATTTTTAATGATTCCAAGAGTGTACCTATTCAGAGTTAGTCTAAGTAAAATGTGATTTAAAATTAAACCATATTATTTAAATAAGACTTAAACTTATACAATTATTCCAAGAAAAAAGATTTTGTGTATTGATGAATGACAACCCTATCTTTAATAGACTTGTGCATGGAGATTTGAATGCTAAATGCATAATAATATTAGTAACCACTTTGAACTAACATATTAAAATAAATATTATGATTATTATTATTAAAATTAAAAATTAACCATATAACTTAAACAATTTAAAATAAGAATATGGAGGTTTTGTAGAATTTTAGTTTGTTGTATTTAGGAAATGCCTAATATTTTAAGGGGCACTTCACCTATCATTGAGGATTAAATAAAAGCTCCAAAATGTATTGAAAAGATTATAATCTTTCAGGTGGCACTTCACCTATCATTAAGGATTAAATAAAAGCTCCAAAATGTATTGAAAAGATTATAATCTTTCAAGGGGGCACTTCACCTATCATTAAGGATTAAATAAAAGCTCCAAAATGTATTGAAAAGATTATAGTGTGGTAGGTTGTATATAAAAGGTTAAAAAAAGAGTGTTAGGAAAACCATTAGGGTTACGATGAAATAATGGAACCAACATTAATGAATAACAACAAAGAAATATAAATTAGAAGTAATATTTTAATATATATTATATAAATTAGAAGTATTAGGAGCCTTAAATAAAGGATATTTTTGAACGATACATGGTAAGGTAAATAATTTGTCGACCGTCCTGCTCCTTTGACCCAACATCCATGGGACGGGCATATGGAGTTGGACACTATAAATAAGTCTCGCCCCAAGCGCAACAACATACACAATTCATAATCACAATCGAAGCCTTCGCAATAGCTCAGATATCTGTATCTTGAAGTTCAAGGTGAAATGGCCAAGCAATTCTTGCAAATGGGAGATCGAAACACTGCTGATGTGAAATTGCAGCTGCTCGATGAGGATGGCGTAGAATATGAAGGAATCGATCCTCTGTACCTCCATTCCCAGGTTTTGAAAAAATCTGAGTTTTTTGAAGTTCTGCTTTCTGATCGCTGGTCTTCAAAAAAGACGCAGCTGCCTATTGAAATCAAGGTAAGAACTTCACAGCCTGGAGATAATTATATAAGATGTCTTGAGCTCATGTATTCTTCTTCTTCCCAACGCTTATGGTTCTCTAGCGTGGAGGAAGCACTTGCTATTCTAGCCGTTGCTTGCGAGATACTGTTCAGTAACGCCATAGACAAATGTATGCAATATCTGGATGCTGTTCCTTGGACTCCCATTCAAGAAGACATGATTCGAACCCTAACATCATCACTGGGTATAACTGTTTTGCCTAATTTAGCTGCGAGACTTGATACCAGCGCGTACAAGTCTGATTCTGAACATTTCGATATGGTAAAAAGCATCCTGGAAAATATGCTAAAAGTAATGAAGCAGGACAGAAGAATATGTAGCACAATGGAGAAATATATCTTCGCTAAGATCAACGCAAATCCATCTTCAAATATTGCAGAAAGTTGCAGGGGTTATATTTTAGAAGTAATTGGAAATTATTGCGACTTTATCGAGAAAGGGTATCGCACAGAAAATTCCGATGAAGGGTATTTTATGGTGGATGAAGCTTGTTTGGACCTCGCGTGGTTGGTTGATGTGGCTGAACGATGTGGACCGGAGTTATTTAACAAAGTCATCAAACTCTTTTCCGAAGACAATGGTCTTCATGATGGATTAGGGATTGCAGTAGATTACAGATCACCAAATAGGGAGAGCATGGTAGCTATACTCCATATTGTAGTTGGCCGATTTATAAAGGCTGTAGCGAATACGGAGAACATTATTCCTGTATATTATCGGTTATCTTTAATTAGAAATTGGCTTGGTACTATAACTAAACTAATTTCTTACACATCCACCCAAGACAGGTTTCAGGGGTCACTCGAGGGAGGAATCATTGCTGTAGCTGACACTTTGTCATTCGAAGAGCAAGAGGAGTTTTATGTACTATTGAGTTCTGTCAACCCATGTATAGCGTTTGAGTGGTGGACTAAGAAATTGCACCATGCCTATTGTTCAACAAACAAAGCAGCGACACATTAAGTAAGCAAGCGATGAGGAGGATTGCAATATTTGATTAGTACATGCAAAATTATGTAGAACTTGTAGTTTACCCATTCTTATTTTGCTGTCACTTTCTATGCAAATTTATGTAGAGTCAGATTTTTTAGACATTTTTTTGTAGCTTTTTATTCTATGAGACTCCATGCTTATTTTAGTGGACAAACATATTGGGGATACCAGACAAAGTAGTTAGACATATTAAGGCATATTTACCTTTTTGGAGGTATGTATGTGTGTTATTTAATGTGGATTTTATTTGGAATGCATTTATACAATTTTAAACATATAAGTTGTTTTTCATAGTGTTATGGCATATTTATGTCTTTGAAAGTATGTATGAATACAATTTTAGACATGCAAATAGTTTTTTCTACACTAATTATGGTTGATTTCTGTTTCTAAAATTATGCATAAATCTGATGTAATTTTATTAGGAAATATCCTAGAATAACTAATATGGTTTTTATTGGATTCCTCACTATATATATGAATGAAAGAATGATCAACAAAATATTTAACTAATATGGTTTTTATTGAATTCTTTCCATATGTATGGAAGAATTATCAACCAAATATTGTTTTGGTTTTAAGACTACATGTATCATTATATTTTGAATTGTGTACATACAATTGATTTATTTCATTGTAAAATTAAAATGGTTATAGATTTGCAAAAGTCCAATCAATTTTATCTGTAAGTATCTTTATCCTTCTTTTAAATGAATTACCAGAAAAAATGAAACAATTTTTTATATTAATTTGAAGATTTTAATGATGTTGGAAATAATGCTCCTCTCACAATTTTCCTCCAAGCAGAAATCCAAATTAGAAGACTCCACTAATAAGTGAGATATGGTGCTTCCTCTTCTAAGGTTGAGAGATTTCCTAAACTAGTGTGCATGCACTCCAAGAGACATTTTACCACCTCCACCCCCTATACATCCCACAATACCATATTCTTCATAGATTAGGGTTTCACAAGGTTAATTTAAAGTGGAATACCATATTCTTCATAGATTAGGGTTTCACAAGATGAATTTCAAGTGGAGAATTTCCACAAAGAATATTGGTATCGAAATAGTGGGGTTTGTAAAATGGGAAAGTTTACAGCAATTTCTATGGAGGTAGTGGCCCCTAAAAAAACATCTCAAGAGGAGGGAGAAGACCCAATAAAGCTATTTTCATAAATTTTCATAAGAGGCTATGGAGGATTGAAGATCCAAAGTGTAAGCGTTTTCAACATTAGGGGCAAACGTAAATTGTTTTTCTATAAAACGAACAAAAAAATGTAATTCCAATAAAAGAGGTGAATAAAAGTATTCATAGGAGACAAAAAATTGTCACTGTTGTTGTTGTTCTCATCATCTTGAACAAATGGTGCTATCTCTCGAATCTATTTGTCATAGGAAGTTCTATAGAGCCAGCCCTTTTTCATGTTGGATGTAGGCCTAGCCTCCATGTAGGTATAGTTCAGGACTTATTGCCTTGCAAAACTTGAAGAATCTCCCAGAGATGATTATATGCCTTTGCAAAACCTGAAGGAGCATCCCAGGATTGATTATATGTCTATGCAAAACTTGAAGGATCTCCCAAGACTGATTATATGCCTCTACAAAACCTGAAGGAGCATCCCGAGACTGATTATATGGCTTTGCGAAACCTGAAGGATTTCCCAAGACTAATTATATGCCTCTGCAAACCTTGAAGGAGCATCCTAGGGCTGATTATATGCCTCTGCAAAACCTGAAGGAGTGTCCTAGGGTTGATTATATGCCTCTGCAAAACCTGAAGGATCTCCCAAGACTGATTATATGCCTTTGTAAAATCTGAAGGAGCATCCTAGGACTGATTATATGCATCTACAAAACCCGAAGGATCTCCCATGACTGATTATATGACTCTGCAAAACCTAAATGAGCATCCCAAGACTGATTATATGCCTTTGCAAAACTTGAATCCCCTACTAATGTCTAGTCGTCTTCAGATCATCTTATCGTCACTTGGAGCACAGCCCAGATGCACACATCTCGGCCAAAACCCTTACATCTACACCATGGGAGGACACACCTACCACCATGTGAGAATGGCTTCCGTGCATCTGCGTCTTCTGGACCCATCACCTCCCCTTCGAAGGAACCTCGATCCGAAGTACACCAAGCTTCTCTCTGAAGTTTTCAAACTTCACTCTGGCTAATCGCTTGGTCAACACATCGGCTATCTGCTCGTCTGTTGCAACATATTGGAGCTTCACTACTCCTCTTTGCACCATATCCCTGATATATTGGTACTTGATCTCAATGTGCTTCGACTAGTCATGAAACATTGGGTTCTCGGACAACTTCACACAACTCTGGTTGTCACAGAAGATACAAGTCGCCTCTAACTGGAGATCAAACAAATCAGACAGTAGCTTCCTAATCCATACTGCCTCACAACTAGTTGAACAAGTTGCAACATATTCTGCTTCGGCTGTACTCAGTGCCACGTACGACTGCTTCCTGCTAAACCAAGAGATCACACCTGATCCCATACTAAAGCAACACTCCAAAGTGCTATTCCTATCTAAGGCACTTCCATCCCAGTCCGAATCAACATAACCCTGCAAGTTAACCTTTTTATTCGCGTCATATCTCATCCCATAATCAATTGTACCCTTAAGGTACCTCAATATATGCTTTGCAACAAACAGGTGAACTTGTCTCAGATCCGTCAAGAAATGGCTCAAAGTGTTCACAACAAAACATACGTCTGGTCTTGTGTTCATCAGGTACATCAATGATCCAATCATCTGACGATATATCGTGGCATCAACTGACTCTAACGAAGCTCGCAAAGTAGCTTCAAGTTCGATGACATGGGTATGTCTATTTCCTTGTAGTCCATCATCTCGAACCTCTTCAGGATCTCTACTATATAATTGGGCCTTGATCAAAGAAGACTCCATTTGTACTCTACCACACCTCCATACCTAGAAAATAATGTATCCTGCCCAAGTTCTTCTTCTCGAACTCGGCAGCAAGCTTCCTCTTTGTATTAGCAATCAACCCATCCTCACCTGTTGCAAACCGGTCATCTACATACAATAGTAGTATCAATGGGTTCCCTTTATCAACCTTGTAGTAAAGGTTGGAGTCCGCTTTACTCTTGGTAAAGCCCAAACTAGTCAGGAAGTTGTCCATCATGTCGTATCATGTCCTGGGATCCTACTTCAATTCGTACAAATCTTTCTTCAATTTGCACACATGACTCTTTCTGTCATGTGTCTCAAATCTGAGTGGCTTCTCCACATACACTTCCTCTTCCACTACACCATTCAAGAATGTTGTTTTGACATCCATCTAGTGTATCTTCCATTTCATCACTGCAGCCAAAGCAAGTATTCTTTTGATGGAAGTGTATCTGGCTACAGGTGCAAAAGTCTCCTCATAATCTATCCCTTCTTTCTAGGAAAATCCACGTGCCGCAAATCTCACTTTATATTTCTCTATGTTTCCATCTGTGGCATGCTTGATCTTGTAGATCCACTTGGAAGTCACAACAAACTTCCCTTCTAGTCTTGGGACCACATCTCAAACATCATTCTTCATGATCGACTAATATTCCTCGATCATGGTATCCTTCCATTCCTTCTTTTATGTCGCTTCTTCATAGCTAGAAGGTTCTTTGTCAATGATGGCACACAACAGGGCTACATAATTGGAGTATGGCCTAGGTCTCTTGCTTTCTCTGTGCATTCTTTCTAGAGCGCCATATCTCTCTGCATCTACGATAGCCTCTCGTACCCATGTTGGTTTCCTCTTGTGAGAATTCTTCTCACAGGGTGGATCTACAGGTTCATGAGATTCTTCTATTTCTCAATCTTCTTCTTGAGTTGCTTCATTCATTGTTGTATCTCGGATCCTAGGTACTTCTTGTTCTTCAATGTCTTCAATGGGTAGTTTTCTAGATTTGTTGTAAGCTGAGTCTTCATCAAATGTCACGTCCATGTTGATATCGATCTTCTTATACCCTGGAAAGTATATTCTGTAGGCCTTCGAGTTTTCACTATATCCCACAAGTATGCCCTTCTTTCCTGAAGGGTCTAAATCAATCATTTTCTCCTTTGGAATGTTTATGTACACTGGGCAAGCAAATATTCTTAGATGGTTGACTTCCGGTTTCTCGCCGAAGAAATTTTTTCTGGTGTCTTGTTATTCAGTACTGTGTGTGGAGTACGATTTTGTAAATACACGATTGTTCTTGTAGCTTCTGCCCATAGATGCATGGGAAGATCCTAATCATGAAGCATTTCCCTTGTTGCTTCTATAATCGTTCTATTCTTCATTTCTGCAACTTTTTTTTGTTGTCGATTGTATGGAGTGGTCAACTCCCTCTTAATCCCCGACTCTCTGCATAATTCCTTGAATTCTTCTGATGTGAAATCTCCACCATTGTCTAATCGAAAGGTCTTGATTTTATTTTCAGGAAGACCGTTAACTACTTTGCTTGAAAGTGATAGTGTTCTATAGTGCACATGTGCAAGCCTTCTATGCCATAGTTCACTTGGCTCCATGTAGTCATGAACCAAGGCTTGTTCAGGTTGGCCCTTTAGTTTGTATAAGCCTCCCTCTTGCTCTCCAATCACTAATGCATCATCTATAGTCTTTCTTTTTGGACACATAAGAACTTGGCCATCAATAAATGCAACTCTCATACCTTTTGCATCCAATGCAGATATGGAGAGAAGATTCTTCATGAGTCCTGGTACATATAGAACATCCTTCAGCTTCAAATATTTTCCATAGTTTAGCTTATAAGAGGCTTCGCCACTTCCTTTTATAGGGTATTGGTGGTTATCTCCAAGTTTCACCTTGTGAGGTGACTCATGTTCAGATAGATTCACAAAGGATTATTTAAATCCTATCATATGCTTGGAAGCCCCACTATCTACAAGCCAATTGTTGCTTCCATGTGAAACAATACCTGTGAGAGCTAAAATCAGAACATAGTCTTCATCGATTGAAGAATCTTCATTGTCTCCTCTGGTTCTCTTCCTGGGAAGTTCATCATCCTCTGCAGTGTGAGCATGCTGTCTCTTATTGTTGTTCTTCTTCTTTTTGTTCTTGGCACAATCTCTGGAAAAATTTCCCTTCTCATCACAAGTATAACATCTAACATTAGATAGATCTCTCCTGGGTCTTCTAGGGTTCTCCCTCTAATTCCGGTGGGGATGTTTTTCTTTCTTGTGATGAGAGGGTTCCCTTTTGTTATTCTTGGTGTGTGTTGTGACAGCTTCATCTTCATTTCCCGTCTTTTCTTCTCGAGATATGATTCGAGCATCTTCTTGTGAGCATTCTACCCATAGCCTACTGAAAGTGATTAACTTTCTTCTAGCACAAACTCCTTGAATAAAGAAGTCCCATGACCTAGGGAGACCATTCAAGGTGGTCATCACAACTTCTAAATTTCCTATGTCTTCTCCCACGGCTTCAAGTTGTTCCTTGATTTGAGAGGCCCTCGTAAAGTATGATTGTATGGTCTTTGCACTCTGGATCTTCACATTCTTCAACTGATTTCACAATGTCATCTTCCAGTTTATATTATTCCCTTCAAATAGCTTGGTAAAGGAATCAAACATCTCTTTAGTTGTCTTTAAGGAAGAGACATGTGGTATAAGGTGATCCTTCATAGAATCAACAATAATCGTCTTGGCCTTGACCAAGTTCTTATTGTGTAAGTATTTAGCCTCATCTCTCTTTGGAACTCGAACCTATTCATTTATCTAAGTGTCCAATTCATTCTCTTCAAGGACTAGTGAAATGCTATACTTCCATGCTCGAAAATTATCAGCTCCTTCAAGTTTATCCTCAAGCTTGGTGTGGTGAGACATCTTTAATGAGAACCGCAGATGGAAATACAAAAGATTTAGATCTTACCACTTTGAGATGCCCGAGATGGATTTGGAGTTGGTCTTCTACAATGATGGTTTTTTGGTTCGGGGTCAAATTAGGGTTTGACTTTTCCGAAGTTTTACCAAACCAAAAATTTTGATCTTGGTCTCTAAATTTTGATTTTGGGGAGGAGAACAATTCTATGCTGGGTCCACTCTAAAATTCCACTTCTGTGAAAAGCCTTATTTTCCCGCAGTAGTGACAAGCCAAAACTGAAAATGCCCAGAATAAGATTTTTCTTTGACGGGAAGATGCACCCTTTTAAGGAGAGGTAGCCTAGCCTCCTTTCATTAATGAGCTGTGGAGAGAGACCCAAAAATTAAGAAGCCCTGGATTTTGCAGCTGCACTATGCCTTCTTCTTAGTTTGGCTCTAATACCATGTTAGATTTTTACAGTTTATTCAATATGATCTAGGATCTTATTTGAGAGAATAACATGCACAGCGATAATCACAAGAGACAAGAGACATAAACATTTTCCTTGAGGGAACCATAAAGGATAAAACCTTGTAACTACTTCAGAGATAGAATGAGCACCAGTAGCAAAAGTAAAACCCAAAAGTTTAAAGATGATCTTCGACATCTCCTCTCTCTCTCACTTGTGCGAGCTTGCCCTCTCTCTCTCATGCGCACTTGATGAGTGTGTGTGTAAAATAAAGAGTCACTCTCTATTTATACCTATTTTCCACTTGACTTTTTCTCCTATTGGACCGACTTCTCTAGGAGAGTCTAATAACCCAATTACCACTTATTTCTACGGACTAATGCCCCGACATACAAAGGAGGATTAACCTCAATGACTTTACATGACTCAAGTACAATGATGACTATCGGAGGAATGAACATCTTCGTCGGAGGTACAATAATAAATTACAAATACAATATAAAATATACAAGTGAATATCTTTCAAAGTTACAATTACATTAACACATCTTATGATACAATCTTTGTGACTGTACTATTCTCAGAAAGTTTGTGGGGTTTTCTCCTTTATGGTTTCCCCGATGAAAATATTTTTGTCTTGTGTATCTGTTCTATCTTATGCATATTGTTGTACTTGTTATTCTTTTAGATAAATATTCTAACTAAGCTAATAAGATATGGAATAACACACAATCACTTCTATCAAACAAAATAATGCTAAGACAAATAAATATTTCTATCAATGAATCAACTCATGCCATTCATAATAAAACTTATGTCATCGATTGGCCCAAGTTCCAAAAGATCCAAAACAAAGTACGCCTATTGCAAATCACAAATAACTAAACTTCAAAACAATTCTCAAGGGATATATTACATTGGGATGTGGTCCAACAGTTGAGATGTGGTGGAGCCACACAAGCGTCGTATGTTTAAATCCTGATGTGCATAAAGCTTGGAACAATTGTGCTTTGGCCAAGTTTTATGGCTGCCCATGTTGGAAATCATTTACCATTACCAAACAAAAGCAAGGTTTAGTGGATTAGAGTAAGTCTACTTGGGATTTCTTGAGTTTCATTTGACTTTTATGGGTTAACAAGTCATGCATTTCGGTTTTGTTGCAAATATTTTGAAAGTTAGATATAATGTTTTTTTATGTCAATCAAGGTTGATAGTTTACCCAGTTTAGCACTCATGAATTATGTAGATGTATGCAAAGAGTTTCTAGGAAGTTATTCCTTAAAAATAAATGCCTTTACATGTTGTGACAAAAGTGATTTTCATCCTCTACTGTGTTCATTAACATATCAAAGATCTATATCAATATATTATGAAATTATATCTGAAAATAATTTATAATATATTTTATACAATATGATACACAACATATATAATAACAATCTTATGAAATGTAGCAATTATAACACATTTCTAAACAAAATATTTATTCCAAAGAAATAAGTATGAAAATAATTTAATGAAGATTTAAAGAATTTAGTTTTCATAATTATTGGCTTATGCTCATTTAAGAGCCACACATTCATTGTAAGACACAATACAGTTAGACAACCTTCTTTGAAACATGTAAAAAGACTTTAGAAAACATGTACATAAAGACTTTGCTTTGGCATCAATATTTATATAAATGCACTTTTCTTTTATTGAGCCGAGAGGCTCTCTACAGCCCAGTATGGGGTAGATCTTGTAACGTTACGTAACG
>LPNX010989937.1:52382-80930 GCA_001517045.1 Pseudotsuga menziesii | reverse complement strand
GCCGTTGACTCCGCCATATGAATATGTGATGAATCCGCCTATCGGGGCTGCGGCACTCACCAGGTAATTCAATACTACATTCACGTCGCTCTCATAATCACTGCCATTGATGTATTTGTTTACGTTGCAAAGACAGTAAATAAACGCATCAGATTGTCCATTAAGCTGCTGAATGCCGAGTAACAATATAAACAATATCCAACACCATTGCCATGTTCTTGTCCCGCCTTCCATCTGAAATCGCCGCGTTTCGAATGAATACAGAGAGAATTAATAGGCAGACACACGAGTTATATTGTCTGATATTGTTTTCTTTTTAAGATTCAGTGCCCGAGGAATTTATAGAGGAAGAATGTGCAGAGAAAGCCAGGCGATTTAGCAGCGGTTATTGATATAACGTGGGCTCAATCTACTTCTCGAACGATGGTAGGTGAGTATGATGAAATTGGCGTGGTCATTAATTAGTACACGAAATTAAAACAAATACCAAGTGAGCTGGTCAGTGAAGCTCGACAGATCAAATCAGTGGGACTCGTTATGCAAAGCTCTGCCATAATTCGTTATTTCTGGACCAGTTCACAAGGTCCGCACAAGGGAGCGAGGAAGTGGTCAGAATTTAGCTTTGAAAACTTCTACAGGTAGGCCTGAGCCGTCGTGTAGGGAACGAATGACATTCGAGGTGCCCGAATATAAAATGAAAAAAGATACAGGAATTGGAAATCCTTTGATATAAAATGAAAAAAGATACAGGAATTGGAAATCCTTTAAACGACTGATATTACCACCTAATGGGATGGACAATGTCTCCGAATAATTAGATGACTTCAATTGGATAGTGTGCTTCCACGGTCATCAATATTGAATTCCTTTCAAATAAGAAAATTATTAAATAAAATAGGTGGGATCGTAAGTTAAATTTTTGGAAAAACAATTTTAATTCAATTAAAATTAATAAACCAGTGTAGATCCAAATCCTAGGCTTTATCAAGAGCCAAGAGGGATCAAATCTTCTGTGGTGCAAACCTCCTTGAGTGCAATACCTGAGAAGAGGTGCAAGAGGTTTGCACCTCGGGAGATTTGATCCCTCTCGGCTCTTGAGATAGAGCCTAGGATTTGGATCTACGCTGGTCGTTTCCTACACAGTGACCAAAATAACTTCGTCCTTGATTTGTAAGCAAGGAGACCCTAATACGATAGCATAAATACACACTTTTTGAAAACGGATTTACTATTTAAGGGAACTCCCCTCTTTCTAAGTTTAAAGATACAAGGAAAAGGGGAATAAATTAGATGATAAATATCGCTACAACCCAGTAAATGTAAATAAAAGAAACATAATTACATATGTATAAGCACATAATTTGATGTTTAAAATGACTACCTCAAACTATCTGAAATGCAAATTAATTTTATTGGTGTTTTGGTTTTAAGGTAAAGCTTATATCTTTTAATCAACTTAATTAGGGATATTCAAGCACCTAATTTAATGTTTAAAAATTTAAACGACTACCTCAAGGTGTATGAAATGCAAAGTGTTTAAAAATTGGTGTTCCATTGGTAACTTGAAACTCGTATCTTGATTAACAATGATAAAGCACATCTTTATCTTGATCAATCAGAATTATTGTGACCTAATTTATTCATAATACTAAATAAAAAAAACTAAACATGATTACAAGTTAGGAGATCCTTGTCCAAATATTTCAATCTAGCTTATAAGGTTTTAACAACCCAGACATGTCTTCGGTTAAGAATTTTAATTTTAAGCAAATCTGACAAACTCTGTATGACTCGTTACCCACTGTATATAACTTCTCCAATAACGGTTGTGCCATGCAAGATTCAAGTACATGACACATAAACCAATCCAATTTAAAAAAGGGTCTAACATATGTCCAGTCAATACTTGTTGAACTTTGATTTTCATATAAGTATTTGCATTCTAGATGGCTTCAACTAATGCAAGGATCCCTTTTATATTCAGAAAAAGATATGATGTCAGTACAGTATATAGTGGTTAGGAAAATCCAAATGACATGTGAAAGCAAGCACAAAGCCTAAGTTCTATACAGATCAGAAAGCTCTCAGGAGGTTCCCTATCCATGCATGTGTTATTCAGATGTTCTTTGGGTGATAATATAGCTAAATAAAACTCTTTCAACATGCGGAATGTCTTTTAATGATGTACATTGTAAAGCATAAAAGGGAGTTTTTTCGTGGCTTGCTTGGAAGTTGGAACTTTATATCAAGTAGGATACCTTGCCACTGTATAGATGTAAACTAATAAACCAATAGCTGCATCATGGAAGAAAACAATTAGTTTTTCCATTTTTATAAATAACCAGCAATATCCATTTGCAATTGTTAGCATATATACTAGCATATTATCTTCATAACGTGACAGAGAAAAACAAGGCAATATCGCTAAATGTAATGAAGATTGTCAACCCAGAAAATACAATTTTGGTTAGTGACAGTTAGAAAACTTTTAGATATTTGATTTAACCACAAACAGATGGATTTCACAATGTATTAATAGTGGCACGTCCTGAATGGCAAAGACTTGATCAGCATGAGGCAGAATGAGGATATAACCTTGCCCTCAGCTCTAAAGTGATAGTAGCCTTAATATCAATTTCATAATGTTCTTAACATCACAGTGTTACACACAATCATGCAATTTCTATTGAACCAAGAGTAGCTTGAAAAATTTACCGTGCTATTAAAACACCAAGTCCATTGTGTAGTGGTACAATAGTTACTTTGATTTATTTATGTACCATCTCATTGCTGCATTACATAATCCCATAATGACCAGAGACTGCAAGAAATATTTCTTCACGTGAATAGCATTAAATAGGTAAACATCTGTAGGTGTAAATAAACAAATTTAGTTGCATGCAAAGTGCACGCACACCTTATGTCTTGCCTTCCACATTCCTATTTACATCATCAGATGAAGACACAGTGTCTAATGCATCTTTTGTATTTAGCAGTTGCCCATCCACTGGCACTAAACATGGAATACCATCAATAACCTGCCAAAATATGGGTTATATACTATGAATACCAAGATAGAAAATGCTAACATAATATCCCAAAACTAGGGTGGAAAAAAATGTTCTTTTGAACTAGATATTGAAGTAGTGCACAAGTAAAAAATGAAATATCATGATTGAATAAATGAGAAATTTTAGAACATAACCTGGTACAAAGTAATCTCATATTGTGCATATCAAGATGGAAAGTGAGCCAACAAAGCATGCATGTGTGTATTTAGTGACAAGCACCAATTGGTATATAATCTCCACATGATGACAATCCCTAGCTTTCATTCAGCCCCACATTACCAAAACAGGGAACCCCATGAGCAAGGAACCAGCGTGTCATAAACAAACAACCAAACTAAACATGTTATCATAATGTACTGTTGGGTAAAATATCGTCTTGATTAATTCACCTAATATTTAATTATCGACCGGGGTTTGTAGGCTTAGAATTGACACAAAATATATGCGAAGGTAGAGGGATTCCTATGGCGCTGTGGAAATATTTTAACAAACAAAAGATCGAAAGATCTTTCAAAATGAAAAACTGAGTCAAACTCTAAAGAATTCAATTATCAAGGTAATTGAACCAGGACAGAGTACTAGACCAGAGTGGTATCAAGTTATACTACTCTACTATATAAACAATTACTATAAGATAAAGATATAGACAATGCTATTCTATGACAATAAGCTACTCTCTATGAGAAGATCTATTTTACTGCTAAACAACTTTAGAGACTAACTGCACAAAATTACAACAACTGTGTATGCTTCTAAGAAAAACTATACATGCAACTAACAGATGTACATAATGGTTTAAACTAAACTATCTAGTTCCACTCTCCTTGGTTGTTTTAAGGATAAGGATTCATTGTGATTTGAACAGAAGTAGGAGAAGTGTCAAAGTGACTTTCAAAGGAAGTGAAGAAACTAAATGGAATCAAATCTAACTTAACTTCTACAAAGATGTGTAGACTAAGAAACGTCCAATTGCAAGTGATAGTAAACATGATGATTTATTTCATAAGTAAATAACTCCTAACTGCAAAAGATGGAACAAGACTACAAGAAGGTAGACCTAACTCATAAACAAGTAGAAAACTTAATAAAGAGGAGCAAGTAGAAAACTTAATAAAGATGATTTTAAATCCTATTCTATATGTTTCTTTGGTAACCACCTAATTGGAAGGGACAGATCCTACTGCTTATGATCAATTTACAAGGTACTAACATATTTCCCTAACATCAACAAATCTAACTCTAAACTATATATAAAAAGGGTGAAATCAATTCAAGCCAAATATAAAATTACAGAGCAATACAATAAACCAAAACGCATGACATAATTCTAAACATAGGGTGAAAAGAAGGAAAAAATAGGAATAAAATTTAATAAGTATTTTAAACAGTCTAACCTAAGGCTTTTAGAAGAAATACAACCATTGTCTAACTACCACTATCAAAACATAATCGAAAAACTAAAGAAACAAACTTAAGACATATTAACAAAGCTAAGGGCTGAATGAAAGGCTCGATAACAGACTGGAGCAAAGGTCTGGATGACAGGCAGAACAGGCTGTCTGAATGACAGTCTGCACACAAAATGCACTAAAATGTCAAGGAATAGTTAATCTAAATGATTTTGAGATCAGCTGATCCATGCACATGACAACGAAATGTAAAGGACAAGAATTAAACCTACCTAATGATTAAATTCAATCTATAAAATAACTTAAACTCAATTCATAATTTAAAAGACATCATGATCTATTGCATTATTAAACAAGATGGAATATAACTAAATGAATTCATAACAAAATGGAAAGGAACAGAATTGAACCTACTCTAATCGGATCATATACTATCAAAGCTATCTATTCTATCAACATAAAACCAAGCAGTAAACTAGAAAGACTTGAAAAGGAAATTGAATGCAAATTTGTGCGCAACCGGTTGCTTAACTCATAAAGGGAACCTACATTAACAACATAATATCAAAGTATAATCTATGCTACAGGAAACGAATGACATGACCGATTACAATAACTAAATTGCATAAACAAATTACAAATAAAACTACGCTAATTGCAAAAAGAGAATAACGGAAATACACAGGAATAGAAATCTCTGGTTGATGAGGGGCCCTCCTAGCAATCAGAGTGATGACTTGCTAAACGCTACTAAGACACGATCATGCATAGCATTAGCAGAACTTTCATTAAATTGAAGAAAAGTATTACAGAGTTTCTGGAATCAAAATGATCACATGTATCAACCAGCTAATTAATTTCCTGTCGCATAGAAGCGTTTGTATATATATAGCTTTTTACAAAGGGCGAGCAAGGGTCGAGTGCTCTTAAGATAAGTCAACCATTATGACAAATAACTGATCGAATGGCCAACACATAACATTTTCCTCCTTCCTCGCAAAATGGTTCTTCTATGGCGCATGATGTGGCATACAAGCTCTGATTTGGCGTGGCTGGTGTCAAACTGAGGCAGCGTGCTGGCAATCCTTCTAGAATGAGGAACATGCTCTCACCCAGACGCATGGAAAGTAGGCAGTTTGGAAACCATTTCATGCTTTAACACTTGGGAATCTATCATCAATAGCGCACGATAAGCTCGGCGGTTCGAACGGTGAGCTGGACAGTGAGTTGGATATGCTCTATGCATATCTAGGATGGATGTATTGCCTGCTTGTTGGTTCACTGAAGACTATGATCTGCAACAATGATTTCATATGTTAGCATATCATCAAATATCATCGGATTTAACCAATAAAATTGTGAAATAATAGAAATAAATCATAACTTGCATAAACCCAAAATATAGTCGTACCTGGGACTGAATAGTGAACTGCATGACAGAAAACATGTCAAAAGGTGACAAAACATATATCAAGCATGTAAATTATTAGCCGAAAAAACGATGACAAAACTGGGATCAACATGTACTATTTTATTATGATGTAACTGCTCATCCCACCCTTCAACCCACAAGCAAGTGAGATATTCTTCATGGCTCAGAAAAAGCCTCAATCAACAATTGGCTCCTGAATAGTGAAAATATTACAAGCAGGATTTGAACCCGGGTGGGCAAGATAACAATTTGACCTCTTAACCACCTGAGCCAGACCCAATTGACAATCATCCTAATATATTTCTCCTCAATCACAAAACAATCTAATCAGCATACCTCTCATTATATACAATTTCATGTGCTTTCACACCACCATCTGTGACCAAGCTCCCGAAGATCCTGCTCAAGAAAATAACTTTCAGTGTCATGGTGGCTAAAACAATCAATGATAGAATAAACAGGATAATAATATTTTACAGAATTTTCCAGGGAATCTATTAAAGAGTCTCAATATTATGGGAGTCATCAAATTTAATCCCAAATATTTTCCCATTTTCTCAACTGAAGACTTTAATTTTTCTTCCTATTCCTATACGCAGTCTGCACTACTCTACATTGTTATTCCACGGTTAGCCATCCCTACAATATTTAAAAATCTTGACTTGGATTTTAGTTCAGCTTGGTTTCTAACTCTGTTGAAGCCACTACTGATTTCACCTCCATATTTTTCTCTACTTCCTTAAATGCAATGTTGCAAATATTGCGTCGGGGAATATATCACCGGGGATCTAGAAAGAAACTTATTAGAAAAATCAGGGAAAATATCAGAAAAGATCGACAAAAATAAACTCAGACCTGAAGAGTTAAGAAAATATCAAACAAATCGGCAACACAAAAAACTTGGGAGAAATCGGAATGATCGAGAGAAATTGGAGATGAGATATTTGTAACACTGCTTAAATGTCATTGCATGACCTGAACCAATCGTCATCATCCTTAAGTGCCTACGCACTATTCTCATCATTTGAAACAATTTACCCTTTTCTAAAGCTTGCCACTAAGTGCTCCAAGCTTTTACTTCCACGTGATTTACATCTCCAGCTAGATCAAAGGAAAGCCAATTTTCCTCCATCAAAGCAATCATTTATACATAGGATTTACTATTTTCCACCAACCTTTCCAAGTAGACTTACATAACTGCAACCCTTGCCTCACACAATCCCTTACTTTGTTTAAACTTTATACATGTTGTAACTCTCCTCCCATTGACAATATGTACTTAGCCTGTTAATATAATTTCTCTTTCCTTCCTTTCTTTCCCTTGTCCACACCCACTCCATTCTCATGGCTTCCATTTTTCTCTTCACCTTCCTATCATATGTCCACATATACCCTCTATATGTATTACCTCAATACGTCCTCCAAGACTCCTTTGTTGCAGCGAATTTTTAGCCCATATTTTTGGCTAACTCGATCATCACTAGAATCTCTTGCATGTTCATTTATTTCTATTCTTACTTATTTTTACTTGTATCTCCCTACTCTTGGATAAATCCGCTAGTTAGGCTTACTCTCTTTTGGAGTCTAGTTCATCTAGGCTGAGCTCGGTCCTCTAAGAGGGATCAACGATGGTTGTAATGCTTACTTATTATAACATGTTTTATTACTATAAAAAAATGTACATGTGGCTCATGCCATTACAGTTAAGGGATTTATTTATTGGAAGTTCCGGCAATGGAGTTTGTTACTAAGGATGCTTCCCTGACTATATTATTAACTATGTCTTTGGTGATACCAATCACACAGCTTGAAGATGGAGACATCATTTGTTTTCAGAGATCCCTTACCTCTGAAGAGGATATACGTCGATATCCTGATGTTCCTTCATATTTGGAATATGTTCATAATCGGCATGTACATAATTTATTGGTAGCCCTGTATTATTTCACGCTTTCATTTCCTTGGATAAGTCTTCTATTGTTGAATATGTTTGCAGTGTCTCTTTTAATTGCTGTGAAATTATTATAAAGAAAATGAAGGTTTGAATCAGTACTGTAGATTATTTAGCACGACTTGTATGCATTGGAAGGTGTTATAAGGACCTTTTTCTGATTTTGTGCTGGTTTTAATGCGTGTTTTACATGTTTGCAAATTTGTAACTGTACACAATTTTTTTTATTTGAATGCCAATGTCTTGTACTTGCTGGTATGTTTTGAAATATATTAAATCTTGTATTTTGAAGTTTGCAGTAGGAGTTTGTGGTAGGTATTTTATTCATTGTGGTCAAGGCATGAAGCTTTTGGTTGATTAAGGATTTTAATTATTCAAAACAAGTTCATTTCTGAAAGTGACATTTGATTCCCCACCAAAGATATATTTTTTAATAATGTTGGGTTTAGCCAGCTCATACCTGGTTTGAGCCAGCTCATACCTAGTGTTTCCCCTGCTCTTGGGGGCTTTGGAGTGGGTATGAAACGTTCCTAAATGTATAGGTATGGCGGTGGGCACCTGGTAATGTTTAGGGAGATTTTGCGGCAGGTTTGACCTGTTCTGAGTTGGAATTTCGTGGTTTAGGTAGCTCTTTCAATCATCTGGCATGTCATCTCTGTATATCGTTGCCTTGTCAGTGCTATGATTCTTCCCAATGTTTGATAGTTTCCCTGTGATTGCCATTACATGAGTTTCATCAAACAAGTCACTGCAGACTGGAGGCTTAATAATCATTGTGATGATTGATTTTCATCATTCAGATTTCCAACTATAGAAACTAATATTTCTTGTCAACTATAGAGTTTAACTTATTTATCTATGTTGATTTGATGGGATAAATGGGAGATATGGATGAGAAACCCATGAAGGAGGGGGAGGAATACCTGGGGTATTTGCTGGCAAGGAAAAATGAGCAGAGCGGGCTAATTTTTTGGTACAGAACCTCCATTTGAGATGGACACCCACTTTATAAGAAATAAATTTCTAGGGGTATGATTCAAATGCACAGAACTTTGAATCATGAAGTGATTTTTTTATTGGAATGCTTTATCTTCAGGTCTCCAAGTACCTTGGCCCACATAGAACTTGGTTGGACAGATTCCTGCTGTCAAACTAAGTAGTGGACTAATCGTTGGGTACTGAACCTCCATTTTATATGTCCCCGCCCACTTTATAATAAATAAATTTCTAGGCGTATGATTCAAATGCATAAAACTTTGAAGCATAGAGCAAACTGTTTTTGGGAGTGCTTTATTTTGAGGTCTCGAGGTCCCTGAGTCAACATCAAACTTGGCCAGACATGTCCCTGCTGTCAAACTAAGTTTTTGTTATTAATAATTTTTTTAAGTTGGAACTTACAAGGAAAATTACTTAAAAGTACAAGTCTTGACTTGAAGCCCAAAAAAATCCAATCAGCAGTTACACTAAACTAACTCAAAATAAATTAACCTGAATGCTACACAAACTCTGCAGGTGACAAGAATGTGCCATGGCACACAAAAAATACTAACCTCATCTCTGTTATAGCTGTACAAGAATCCACTAATTGTTTCCCATTCAAAGCTAGTCCAATAGTTGAAACACAGAGCATTTTGGACAATGAGGTTTCAGCTCGAGGCCTTTTCTCATCTTCTGAAATCATAGGATGGTTGGTTTTCTCTGTTGTGGCATTTGAAGTTGACTTGTGAGGGATTGGGGTAAGACAAGGCTTATGTGAGTTCTTTTTCATGTGTGTTTGTTGTCATTAAAGTTGCCAGTGCATATTGAGCTGTAACGGAAGGAATCTTCTCAAGAGTGGCCTTTATGGATTTAGGAGGCTCTAATTGACTAGAAACACTCAATTCTAAGGAACCCATAGTTTGGTCATGTGTATTTCTTACAGAAGAAACCCTACACAAACATTTTGGGGCAAAAGATGTGTTGGATTGACTCTTAGTATCATTGCTACTTGTCCCTGTGAAAATAAAAATATATCTCGCCATCCCAAATGTTGATGATTGTCAAGTAGAAACAAAAAATTTACATATGGATTCAACTTTTTTCAATCAATCTAGTGGCCCAAAGTACTTCATAGAATATCAACGGTGACAATTTATTTGCTAAAGATGTATGTTTCTTTGGTTAAATGCAAAGAATTTGAAGTGGCAGCGAGGAGGAGGAGGAAGAGGACACAACACATCCTACAAGCATCTATAATAAATTAAGACAGAGACATTATGTTGAACATGTTTATATTGTCTAAGTTTTTGGAACTCATACAAGTTGACTGTCTACATATACCTTGCAGAACAACGATGAGAGGTAGCTTTCCATTGAATGGAACTTATTTTCAAGTTAATGAGGTACATTAGATGGTTATTTTGCGTCAGGCCTCACACTTTATTTTCTATAATAAATCTACAATTGAAGCACAAGAACAATGTTCACCATTATTGAGATATATTATATGGTTAATATGAGATACGTTAGATGATCAATTTGCCTCAACTCTCAAGTTGTATTTTCTGCTACAGATTCATAACCACAAAACAACTAGGTTTACCATCAATGAGATTCATTAGATGATTAATTTTTCCTCCAAGATCGAGCCATATTTTTAAGTATAGATTCATAATTGCAAAATATGAACCGTATTCACCATGAAGCATATAGCTTAGGCATGAAATACCATTCTAAACCAATTATATACAATAGAAATATTGCGAGAAGAAGAACAAATTTAACATAGAAAGTATATCAATGTATAGCTAGCAAATAACTATTGCGAGAACCATGAAAGGTAGGATATCAATGTCCAAAAAAAATGGGAAATTCAAGGGTGATTTATCAACACAGCCTTAAAGTTCTATTTGGGTAGATAAATCTGACAGCCTATTTGATAAGTCTAACCTCTTTCAACAAAGTGGTATATCGAGTCTATTTCAAGGACAGTGACAATAGTGCTATATTAGATCTATTTCAATGGAATTAGATCATGGTATACAACACACTTCATTGTTTATGATAAGCTTATCCATGTTTACAGAATAGTTACTAGTAATGGTTGAACTAATGATCTTTATATATTATGTTGCAAACTTCATATAAAAGATCATGTTTCCAGTAGCAATTGCAATACATCCAATAGAGCTATCTAAGGAGTAACGTATTATCCATAATAATATAAGCTTGTGGTAATAATTAGTCCTTAGTCCTTACCTCTTTTGATAACGACCATAAAGTTACTTCCCTTCAATGCATAGGTGGAAATTATTCACACACAAACCATTCCACATCCACGAACTTGCTATACTAACGACGGAAATGTCTGTCGCTAGTATAGCAAGTTTGATGGATTTTTTTTAAAAATAATTTGCCTTCTGTCGCTATAGCGACGCCGAGTTTGTCGCTATATCCACGCACATTTTGTCGCTAAAGCAACGCATAGTTTGTCGCTGTAGTTTTTTTTTTTTGTAAAAAATTTGTATTATGTCGCTATAGCAACGCACGGTTCATCGCTATATCCACGTCCTTGTCATTGCTAAAGCAACAAAACTCCATTGCAATAGGTTTTTTTTTGTTAAAAACTTGTTGTCCGTCGCTATAGCGACGCACGGTTCATTGCTACACCCATGCTAACCAAGATATTTCATCGCTAAAGCGACTCACGATTCATCACAACAACTTTGACCATGTATTTAAAAACCTTGCTTTTTGTCGCTATAGTGACAGCCATTCAGGGGTTTGTTGCTAAATTAATGTTGAAAGAGCGAAAAACAGTCATCGTAAGAGCAACGACCATTCCTTGCTATAGAAGATAGGTTTTTGTCGAAAAAGCGACATGAGTTGTTCGTCGCAATAGAGACGAAGTTAGAAAACTGTGGCTATTGTGACGAAAGTTTTCCCACAAACCGAAGGGGCCATTTTCGTTGCTAAAGCAACGCACAAGTGTTGCTTTAGCAACGAAATTCCATGGGAAAAATGTCCACATGTACTAGTGTCTTTCAGACTCTATATCTCGGATGTTCACTGCAAACAACTTGCAACCCTTCCTGATGCATCTCTTTGCTTGTAAGGCATATATTTGCCTTACAGAAACTTTCTTTGGAATGCCCTGAACCTTCACTTGGTTCCCTTGGCTATCAGTACAAAAGATAGACTTGTGTAAGCATTCGAGCATGACATGGTGTTGTTCCAGCTAGTCCATGACGATAATTACATCGTATGATCCTAAAGGTAGGATGTTCAGGTTTACTTTCGTAGGAAAACCATTCAGGTTTACCTCACATTCTTTAACAATTTACAAAGCTTTTCATTTCGTAGTTGTGGGTAACCAAACTAGCCAAGGTTTATCATGTTTTACTTTGCCTAGTTTGCAGTCATCAACAATTTTAGGTGAAACATAGCTCCGGCAAGCACCAAGATCAATAAGTATTGAAATAGAAGTGTTCAAGATCTTACCTTCTCTCTCAACCATTGTAGCTTGATGATCTGCCTATCGGTCATCCAAGGTTGCATAGATCCGCGGTGTTCCAGCTATGTCCTTAATAGTTGGTTCTTCTCGTAAGTTGTGCAAGACCCCACTGGTCTTGTTCTTACAATATCGGGCATAATGAGGCCCGTTGCATTTCCAGCTCTTGATCTGTAGTGGGGTAGCATTGGCTCCACTTGCTACTGGCTTGTTAACATTAGAAGCTGGTACATAAGGCTTCGTACCAAATCTATTGAAGTTCATGTTCGCTTGAAAACTGTTATTTTGCTTTTTGTATGGTTGTGGGTTAGACCTAGGTTTGCGGTTATCAGAAAATTTCTTAGACTTGTCTCGATTTCGGTTCATGTTCTCCAGCCTCAGTTGTCCATGCTCATAACAGAGCCTAGCTTTGTGCAGGGTGGTATCCAAGGTCTTAAGCATGTCGAATTCAATCATGTCCCGAAAACTGGGAGAAAGACATCTTAGGAACTATTGGATCTTTATATTTTCTTCTTTGATGTATGGTACATAATGCAACAGATCTAGAAATATGTTAATAATAGTCATGGATCCCATGCATAGTTCGTGAAACTCTTTCAATTTCCTGTCAAAGAACCTTTCCGACATATATTTTTCTTGGAAAATTTTTCTGAAGGTAACCCAACGTATTTCTTTTAGCTCATCTTTCTTTGTGTGTTCTAAATCTCTCCACCACCTTGCTACCTTGCCATTCAAGTTATAGATGGCAAGACAAGCCTTCATCTCACTTGAGTAGTTATGAACCTGAAAATATTTGCTCATTCCCAGCAACCACTCTTCAGCCTTCTCCCCTGTGTTTAATTCACCTTCATAGGCCGGGGCTCTTATTTTTCTTAACTCCCCCTGAAGACTAACATTGCTTCTTTCTTTCTTTCTTCGGAGAAAAAGAGAGTCATCATTGGAAGGACTGTGATGATCTCCTTTCGGTGCTTCAGGGGTACGTTCCTCTTTTTCTTCTTCTCTTGGGCTGCTGGCCCGTTTATGGTAAGGTTCTCTTTTGGCGTTGTTTGTGGACTGGGTAGGTTTACCTTGCGGGTTTCCTCCCGTTATATTTCTCAGTAATGCTTCATTTATAGCTTGTTGTTCCTTTCTTTCATTCAAACTGTCTTCTCTGAGACTTCGCAATTCTGCTTGAAGACTATGTATAGTCTTCAAAATATCAGAATTAAGCTCCACCACCAATTCTGCTTTTGGGGTGGGGGTGTTCATCCTTCTTTGTCGGCTGTTATCTTCCTGAGTATTCATAAACTGAACTGTTCAGTAAAAGTTTCCTGAAATTTCAAAATTTTAAATAATAGGAAAATTTTCTGTTAGTAACAAATTTAATATCATACTTTATTTTCCTTGCTAAAAATGCTAGGTGCGCCCATAGGTCTCTTAGTATTGAAACTGGGCTCTGATACCACTTGTAATGTCCCCAAAAATTGAAAATAAGTTTTTTATATCAGGCTAGTAAAAACTACCTATACGGAACATTATTTGTCTTGCAGAACTAAATCGTACACTACATGTACCACTGTTTAGTCATAAGTTGTTCTTATGTTTTGTCATTTACTTCAATCAACATTTTTTTATGTGTTTTACTTAAGACATCATGGATCTGATTACTACTTGATTCTTATGGTTATACATTGTCGTTTATGTTCCGTACTTGATTATATACTATGTTCCTTCTGCATAGTCTTATTTGTTATTTATGTGGTTCTAACTTAACTCTGTTTTTGGAAACAAAGTGGGCGTAGTGGCGGGACTTGTTCTCCCATGATGGTCTGAGAGGTAAAGTGGTCACTTGACTAGCAGGCTTACTTAGTTCTTCGAACTAAGGCACCTCTTTTATTTCATATGCAGATCATACATTGCGATGGAGACTTGCTTCTAAGGAGTGTTGAAAGTGTTGATCATTAATGCACCTACTGTTTGTTACTATGCTTGATTACAGACTCAAATTATAACGAGTTAATTACTACTTTCATTATTTATTTAACATAGTTAAATTATCTATGTTTTACTTCCATTATGTATTTAAATTTCATGTCTATTTTATTACAGCTATTAAGATAGCTCTTGTTTTTATTGGCAGGTTATAACTTGGCTTAAAAATCAAACTTGGGTCTTATAATATCATTGATACCATGGCATATTTCATATTCCATGGTTACTAAGCATTAAGCTTAGGGACAACGCATAGTATTAAGGCTTTAATACTAAGGTTTAAACGTTACAAATCCTATGTTCTACTTGGCACATGGTGCAAGGACTTTGGGTTTGCGCATAACATTACCTAGCCTAAACATTACACTATTCATTGTATTGTAATATACTCTGCATTTATACGTTGGGGTGGCGAGTTTATAATATAAGGTTTGACTCTTATGTGATGGGGTTTAAGGTATCGCATGGAATGGAGACCAATGTTAACGAATCGTTTGCAAACTATAGGAATGTGGGTTTTAGTTTGATAGTGGACACCAGACTGGCGCCATTAATGCTCCTTGCGGATCGTGGCGAACCCAACATAGGGTTTGGCTCTCACGATGGTTGTCATTTATCTTGGTTGCTAGTTGATTTTGGGCTTGGCTCTACGCGGGAGATGAAGTTGACACCCTGGTTCGTGAAGGTAAGCACTGTTGGTTTCGTGACAGCATTGATGTTTATCTCGTTGCTTGTAGACAGCCCATACTTCTCATCCCTGTTTTGTTTGGTGGTTTGCAGGCGCCAGGGTTGGCGGAGAGCAGCGTGGCTCAAAGGTTTGTTGCTAGTTCGTAGGTGGTGCCAAGGTGTGAGGTAAGCCTACCATAGAAGCCTACACTTGTATCTCTCGACCTGTTTGCATTTTCGTCTTCGTTCGTTTAGTTTGGGGCTTCTCTGTGGAGTTTTGATGCGCCTTCGGGCCGGTGTTAACAAACTTGGGTTTTTATGTTTTGTGAGGCCTTTTGGCCGTGGAGCGAATTTTTAATGCCCTTACAGGTTTTGTGTATATATGATGTTATTGTAATTTGGGGCTTTTATGCTTGGGCAGCACCATTGCTTGCAATGGTGCCATAGCCCTTGGCATGCCTGGATAATACTCTACTTTCGTTAATGGAATTCTTGTACATATTATATACTGTGTTTTTGAAATGGCAATGGTTAATACACTTACTGTGTATGTGTTGAGTTTATGTCGCGCTTATTTGTTTATTACTATGGTTATATGTGGCATTCGCCTTCGTTGATGGACTGTGTATGAAGTGTTTTTGTTTAGCTGTAATTGTTGACAACGTTTGGGTTGAGGCCTTGTCATGAGTGGCATGAGCCTCCCCAAGATTGTTGTGATAGCTCCAGATGGTTGCATTACTTCCACTATTTCGTTGATTAGAATAAATTATGATATGTGGAAGAGCCATGGGTGCAAACCCACGATGGCCTTCTTCGTTGTAAACTGATTTTTAAGGGACTATGTGTGTTAATTAGTTTTGGTCGTGGTCATCATTACTATGTAGGGCAGAGCTTAAGTCTTATGACTTAGCTATAGCGTAATTGTTTGTTATTAAAAGTATTGGGTTTATTAATGATGTAGCCAACATACGATGTAAGTATAGCATGGCTGAAATTTAGTGTAAACAAAATGCACAGGGTTCAAACCTTGTTCGTGGCGTGATGTAGCGAGTTGTATTTTTATATATGGATGTGAGTTGAGGCTTGGATGCCCACAGGATTCGATTCTTGTTCACCTTTGTAATTACTTTGGACTGTAATGAGATTTCGATATGGTTTATAAATGGAAACGATTCCTGTGTATAAAATTATATTTGGGTTTTTAATATCATGGTTTCGTGGTTATGTAAATTATTATTGTGTAGCATTTTATGTGGTGGTTTTATTAAGATTGCGACTTGTATATTCTAACGCACAGGGGTCGATACTGCGACCTCTTGATAACTTAGGATTGTAATTTAATGGTTGGACTGTTTATTTGGATAATCGTTATATGATGGCCGTGAGCGATATTAAAATGAGACTATTCGTTTTTTTATGGCATAAGTTTTTATGATGTGGATTTAAATAATGAAAAGAGAAATGATCTTTGGACCAAAGAATGGTCACGATACTCACTATGTTCGTTGATTATGAGGATGTTAATTTTAATGGAATGTTTTAGCAATTATCTTGTATTTAAATATGTAGACCTTGAAAGGTCTTTACTAATGTACTTATCTTAAGAATAATTATAGTTTGTACTTTAATTGATTAGATTCATAATTCCATTCTCTAACTATTAATGATTATTTAAAGATAGTATTTTGATTTGTTTACTGTTGATGTCTATGTATATTTATATATAATACAGTATTTCAGTTTGTAGATAATAACTTAGGTTATCTAGGTTGTAAGCTTATACTTATAGGTATATATATAACTTACCTCTGATCTAGTTTATGTAATTCTAAAACATGTCTCTCCTAAGAAATGGAAGATGTCAGTAGAGTATAAAGACCAAAGGAGCAGATAAACAATAGATCTGAAATAATCCTAGTTTGTACTTAACCCAGTTTCACTAGTAAAACTAATACAGGAATTAAAACTAGAGTGCAGAACCCCTGATGAACATTTGTAGAGAAATTAAACTTGCAGAAGTAAACTAATAAATAAACCCCGGATAAACCTGGTATAGAAAATCACTTATAGCCTAGGGTTAATATTTTAAAATGCAAACCCTAGTAGATTTAAACAGAGAAACATATACATTGGGTTAGAAAATTCAATGTAATCATTTACCTAACATAGCTAGCATTTATTCTAGGAAAGTAGAATAGATAGTCTAGGGATTCATACCTGTAACTTGAAGCTCTGTTAATGGCTGAACCTGCACACTTAAATAACCAGCATTAACAATTCAAGGCAGATCTGACCTCTGGTTTTGACGACCAAATCACTTGGTAACTACCACGTTCTACCCAACCATGACCCGAAACCGTTCCTAGTTTTCATCTGGATCCCCCCGAGCTGGACTCCAACATGCAAGTAGCTTAGAGATCCTAAGGTGGGGTTTCCTATCTGGTATATCAGATCTAGATCAGTTCTCCTTTTTCCTTCCAGGAAAACGTTCTCCAAGAATTACTTGAGAGCAAACAGGCAGAAAATGACTCCTCTAATGATAGATCAGAACCCCAAGACTTTCCTTGGCTTGAATCTTTATAGACAGACTTCAGTCAAAGGAACACTTAAATCAAGAAACCCTGGTTTCTTGATTTAACCATTTTCAGTTACTTTGGGTAATTATTAATACTTTAACCTAGGAACTTTCAACTGGTTCCTAATTAGACTTTGTAGGTTTTAGACTATTTATTATATTTACATAATAAATAATAATGGATGGAGCTTTTCTTTCTTTATTTCATCATTAATATTATAAATATATTTAATTATTTATACATAACATGTATAAAGTACATAATAATATAACACTTGTTTACATTTGTCTTTGAGCATCATATACCATGATCCCTACACTTAATGGCACTTCTTCATTAAGGTCAAGTAGGTAGATGGTTTAGTTCAACTAGGCTAGGAAACTCTAAACATCTTTGCATGTTGGATTTCCCTCGTATAACGTGGTAGTTCTTCAGTACATTATGAGAATACAGAAATTCGAAATTTCATTTAATCACTTATAAATAAGTATGATGAGATCTATATTTTTCTCGAGTCATTTTCACTCAAAAGCTATTAAGCTCTTTCCAGTAACCCCTAGCGCTTACCAGATCCCATACTCAAAGCTTTAACAAGGAGTTACAAATAGTGCAATTTCAGAGCTCTTCGCTCAACACTAATGCTAGGATGTACTTGTACAATACACCTAGGGATACAATGGCCAAAGATCCAATGCTCCAGAGCTTATCTCAACATCAACATGGAAGGCTCCAGGGCTTATGCCCAACACTTCCAATTATCTTTTCATGTGTTCCAGAGCTTCTCACTTAACACAAATCATCAATCACTCAAGTGCTCCAGAGCTCCTCGCTCAACACAAATCATCAATCACTCAAGTGCTCCAAAGCTCATCGCTCAACACAAATCATCAATCACTCAAGTGCTCCAGAGCTCCTCGCTCAATAAAAATCATCAATCACTCAAATGCTCCACAACTCATCGCTCAACACAAATCATCAATCATTCTCGTGCTCTAGAGCTTCTCGCTCAACACAAAACATCTCATCAATCATATGCTTAAGGGTCCACGACCAACACAAACAAACTCTTATATATATATATATATATATATATATATATATATATATATATATCATCAATAATTGGCTTATGCCCAATATATAAAACAAATCATCATGTTCATATGCAGTGGGGTCTTCGACCCAATACATCAAAATAAAATATCAAGTCAACATCATAATCTATAGGCACATGCCTATAAGTGTTAGGTCCAAAATTCGAGATATTACAGAAATGCTCATTGTAAAGAGAATTCAAAGCAGGGTTATGTTTTTGGAATTTTTCTTGATCTCCCTTATGGTTTACCTTTTCCCTCTTGTTTAGAATTCATCAATCTCCCTTTCCACCTTCCTCCAAGGGAAAAGTTTTCTGCAAATCTGTTCTTTGAGACATTTTCATCTAGTGTGGACTAAATATACCTTCCTTAGAGAGGTTGTTTTCCTCCTTTTGGAGCTCACGCCTCCAACGTGTTTTACATGCTTGACTATTGGGAAATAAAAAGGTTGTTTGGTACCTATTGTTGTTGGAGTTTGCATTTCCACCCCTTGTATTTATTTGATTTTATTATTATTTTCTTTGTTTGCATTTCTTCTAAATCCTTCATCTTATTCCAATAGTTCTTCTCAACATGTTCTGTTGATGTATTTGTAACTTTGGAATGTATTCATCCGTATTTCTTATGTATTGTGACCTGATGTTTATTTCGGGATGTATTTGTGATGTACTTGAGTCATGTCATACCCCAATGTTTATTCCAGGAATTTTCTATAATGTAAAAGTCATGTCAATTCATTGTGGGTAACCCTTTTATTGGTCAAGGGTTAAAGTCCCCACAGTTATAGGGCCCTTGGGTTATTAGACTACCCTAGAGAAGTCGGCCCTAGGTGAGTCATTGTAAGTCGGGGCAATAGTCCTCCACCATTGTGTTACCCTCCTATTGGTCAGAGGAGGCAAAGTCCCCACAAGTGGTGGGGCACTAGGGTTATTAGACACTCCTAGAGATGTTGGCTCTAGTAAGTAATTGTTAAGTGAGGCCGACATGATGGAGTGGGTTCCAAGTGAATGGAAGAATATAAATAGAGAGGGAGTCTCTCTATTTAGGATACACACACTCACTCATTGGGGCGCATGAGTGAGAGAGGAGAAGCTCTCTCAGTGAGAGAGAGAGAGACTGCTGCTGTCGGGAGATCATCTTACTGTTTTGGAGTTTTACCTTTTGGTGTTGATTCTATCTCTAAGGAAGTTGCGGGGATTTCTCCTTTATGATTTCCTTGAGGAAAATTCTTTGTGTCTCTTGTCTCTTGTGTTTAATTGCTGTGCATGTTATTCTCTCAGTTAAAGATCCTAAGATCATAATGCTAGCTTATATGATAAAAATATAACATGGTATCAGAGCTAACCTAAGAAGAAGACATTACGCAGCTACGAAAGTTAGGGCTTCTTACATTTTGGGTCTCTCTCCACAATCTATCAGAAAAAGCATGCTAGGCTGACTCTCCATTGAAGGGCGCATCTTTTTGTCGAAGCAGAATTCGATTCCGAGCATTTTCAGTTTTGGTGCGGAAAATTAGGGCTTTCTACAGAAGAGGAATTTTTGAGTGAGCCCGGCATAGGATTGTTCTCCTCATCAAAATCAAAGTTTAGAGACATGGATCAAGAAATTGGTTGGGTGAAACTCTGGGAAAGTCAAACCCTAGTTTGACCCCGAGCTAGAAAAAACCTAAATACTAAAACTGCTAAGTTTTGGTACATTCGCTATATCCCAAGATTGGAGAAGGATCAGGAGCTGAAAATTGCAGAGGCCAAAGATAAAATCTTTATTTACACTGTGTCCAAACATCAACCTCAGATTCGCTATATTTTGGGAGATATGATCTCTCCAAGTTAGGGGTCCAGCCTCTTCCAGAATTCATTTCTAAACAAGACACCTGGGGAGAATTGATATATCTTGAGCTACAGAGGTCCAAATGGAATTCTTGAAAATGTTCCAAAAAGGGCATGAAATTTACTTTCTGTGGTCCAAATTTCAGACTTAGAAGATGAAACAGTGACACGTGGAAATCCGTACCACTTCGTTGTTTTGAACAGTCTTGTAACAGTTCACCTTGGGAAAAGGATCATAACTCCCAATTGGTGAAACCAATTCTGATGAACCCTGTGGTGTTGGATCAGAGACATGTGAGGATATCTCAGTGAGAAATTTCAGACATAGAGGAGCAGTACTTTTGGAGATACCGCAAAAACAGTAACAGAAATTTCTGCAAAAGAAATTGGAAAAATAGGGCCTCCTGTTTCGGGAGCTTCCCACCATTGTTTTCAGAAAAGGAGTACATTGGACAGCTCCATTTGAAGAAATATATATTTATATCCAATTAGATATGAAAGATTCTAAGTTTTTTAAAATTAGGGTTTCTCTAACAAACCCTAGATCAGCAAGCTCCAAAACCAGGACGGACACCTCAAATCGGTAAGATCTAATCTTTTGCTTTTTTTTTCATTTGAGGTTCTCAGTTAAGATGTCTCATCATGCCAAGCTTTATGATAAGCTTGGTGAAGTTGAAATATTCCAAGAATGGAAATATTTGATCTCTCTGAAGAAAATGAATTGGACACCTACATGAGTAGAGAGGTTTCAGTTCTAGAGGGAGATGAAATTAGAAGTCTTACACAAGAAGAACTTGGTCAAGGCCAAGAAGATCATTGATGATTCAGTCACAAATCAAATTGTACTACAAGTGTCTTCCTTACAGACACCGAAGATGTTTGATTCCTTGACCAAACTATTTGAAGGGAGGAACATAGATCGGAATATGACCTTAAAAGAAGAAGTGAAGAATGCATAAGTGGTGATAACCACCTTGAATGGCCTCCTAGGTTCATGGGATTCATTCATGCGAGGAATGTGTGATAGAAAGAAGTGATTAATTTCAATGGACTCTAGGAAGAGAACACACAAGAAGAAGAAGCTCGAGAAGAGAAGGTGGGAGCAACTGAAGATCAAGCTCTTACCATCTAAAAAAGATCCCTCAAACAATGAGGAATATGAAGATCTAAACTCTTGAAGAACCTCTTATCCACCTTAGCATTTGAATAAGAAACGATGCTATTATGAATGAAGAAGACGATGAAGTTGAAGGCTCAAGAAGGAGTCTACCCACGAAACAAATAAAGATAAGTATTCAATTGTCATTTCATTGTTTTGTTATGCATTTGTTTATATTCAGTTAATGTATTATGCATGATAGAATGTTTGCATTAATGACAGTATACTACTAATATGCATTTGATGGGTAAGTAGCTCATGGTTCTAAACAACTCTCCATTGCTACTTATCTAGAATGAAACCTCTTTGCTGACATATTAGATTAGTGCACAATCTCAATGTTGTCTTGGTAGAGATGGAAGGCATCTAGAAAAGTTTCTGTGAGATATGGATGAATGTTGTATTGGCTAAAGTAGTTGCATGATCATATATTTATGCATAAGAATTTGCCGGTATGAATATTCCTTATGAAATGTTTCTAACCATAGAAATGCATTTGACTTGTAGAAAAGATCGCATACATAATCGCCTACAAGCAAAGAAGAATGAAGACTTGTTCCGAAGAACAAGTGACCACAGTTCAAAGACAAAGAATAACATGACCAGTGCAGTGACATCATTGATGCAGAACCTTCCAAGGAGAAAGGGAAGACCAGTTCAGGAAGAATGATGTCTAGGATGCAGTATCAATACATGAAGAGAATTTCGTAGTTCCATCATGCAGTGGATGGAAACATCGTGGGATACAAGGCAAGATTTGTAGCACGAGGCATAGACTACATAGAGACATTTGCAGCCACTAGAGATACACATGATAGGAAGAATCATGTGTTCAAATGAAAGAAGGCCTTGTACGAGTTCAAAATACACCCATGGGATAACACATACATGATGAGCTTGATGAAGATCCTAACCTTTGCTACAAGGTTGATAGAGGATGACAAGCTCACAGATGGGTGTGAGAAGAACTTTTGAAAAAAGTTCAGGATAGAGGATCTTGGTATCCAATGATCCTAGATGGATACATAGTAGCAGAGGAAGATACTTGTCACTCCGGTACAGATGGATTACTAATGACTCTAGGCTTTACTGAGAGTAAAGCGGATTGCAACATTTGCTTCAAGGTAAGGGTTGTGCCATTTTGTCATGGCTAAAGGATTAGGTTCCTCCTGTGTCAGATGTGAGTGCTAGCCATTCTAACGAGTAGTTCATATGTAAGGGCTACCGCCATTTTGACGAGTAGGTCAGATGTAAGGGCTACCAAAGACCTACGAGGAGGTAGGCATACACCCAGCATGAAAGAAGGCTGGCTCTGTAGAACTTCCTATGACGAGAAGAATCATGAGATAGCATATATGATGATGACCAGAGGAGATCTAGATCGAGCTATGAGATCCAGATCCAATTATGATGACTCCGAGAGATCCAGATCAAGTGATGATCCACATCCAGCAGTGATGATCCAGATCCAGTGATGATGTCCAATGATGATCCAGATCGAGTGATGATCTAGATTCAATGATGATGATCCAGATTCAGTGATGATGATGATCCAGATCGAGTGATGATTTAGATTCAATGACGATGATCCAGATCGAGTGATGATCTAGATTCAATGATGACGATCCAGATCAAGTGATGATCTAGATTCAGTGATGATGATCCAGATCGAGTGATGATCCAGATCTAGTGATGATGATCCAGATCCAGATGAAGATGACTTGAAGATGAAGATGATGAGAACTCAATGATGATACAGAGAAGAAGACTTGTGCTGATAAATTGTGTCGATAGAATACCTTCCTAGTTAAGAGGGAGTGTTGATGTATTTGTAACTTTGGAATGTATTCATTCGTATTTCTTATCTATTGTAACCCGATGTTTATTCTCGGATGTATTTGTGATGTACTTGAGTCATGTCATACCCCGATGTTTATTCCGGAAAGTTTCTATAATGTAAAATTCATGTCAATTCATTGTGGGTAACCCTCTTATTGGTCAAGGGTTAAAGTCCCCACAGTTATGGGGCACTTGGGTTATTAGACTATCCTAGAGAAGTCGACCCTAGGTGAGTCATTGTAAGTTAGGGCAACAGTCCCCCACCATTGTGTTACCCTCCTATTGGTCGGAGGAGGCAAAGTCCCCACAAGTGGTGGGGCACTAGGGTTATTAGACACTCCTAAAGATGTCAACTCTAGTAAGTAATTGTCAAGTGAGGCTGACATGATGGAGTGTGTTCCAAGTGAATGGAAGAATATAAATAGAGAGTGAGTCTCTCTATTTAGGATACACACAGTCACTCATTGGGGCGCATGAGTGAGAGAGGAGAAGCTCTCTTAATGTGAGAGAGAGAGACTGCTGCTATCGGGAGATCATCTTACTGTTTTGGAGTTTTACTTTTTGGTGCTGATTCTAACTCTGAGGAAGTTCCAGGATTTTCTCTTTTATGGTTTCCCCGTGGAAAATTCTTTGTGTCTCTTGTCTCTTGTGTTTTATTGTTGTGCATGTTATTCTCTCAGTTAAAGATCCTAAGATCATAATGCTAGCTTATATGATAAAAATCTAACATGTCCTACTTTTCCACAATGTTGATAGGTCTTCTTCTTTTGATCATTCTTCTTCAACAACGACTCTTTTGTAGTTTGGTCAATACGTTTTAGTTGATGATCCTATTGACAATGTTCTTTAAGGTGTTGATTGACATTTCTTTTCATCAAGTCATCCTAGTGTTTGCTGCCAAGATTCCCTTCTTTGAGAAAATTTTGTGGGTCCTTATTCAACATTACATAAAGTATTAAAGGTAAAATACTTACCATCTTGTTTGTGTGACATCCACCTGGCCCAAAAGGAGGAACAGAAAAAAATCATATGTTCTCTTCAAATTAATCATAACCATCTCAATGAGATTTCCAAGGATAGCGTTAACAACTTTGGAGGTAGGTAAACTTAGCCCATGTGCCCTTGTTTTGAAATTTGTACATCTCTCACATCATTTATGTCTAAATACTCACCCTATAATATGCAAACATCCGAGTGTTGCAATCTAAATATAAGTTAATTGACCTTGAATGCATTAGCAATATAGGATACAAAGGTGCAAAGGCTCTCTAGTGTTTCTAAAATCTTGTATTAGGTTTCCAAGGAATTAAGCACATTGTAATATAAAAAAATAAACTAAGCTTTGAGTAAACCTATCTTGAAGCAATCTAGGAAAATATGAACAATGGTGTCCTCTAGGTAGCCAAAAACTCGGGGAATATATCCTCTTACTAATCTATATTGGATGTGTCGTTTGTATATAAAATAACATGTGACTCTTTTTTTAATTAACATATAAGGAAACGTGCACATTTTCTTCAGAATATGGCTCGACATTCTAGGTTGTAGCACATGTGGCCATTCGAAGGGAAACTAGATATTGAAAGAAGAACATGCGCAACTTTTTAAGAACATGTGTACACTTAAGAAAATACATGTACATTCGTGCATGAGCCCAATTGCCACATTTTCGACCAACTTCTTGTGAGCATCCATAAATACCTTAGTTATTAAGATCATTTTTTAATGATTCCAAGAGTGTACCTATTCAGAGTTAGTCTAAGTAAAATGTGATTTAAAATTAAACCATATTATTTAAATAAGTCTTAAAATTATATAATTATTCCAAGAAAAACGATTTTGTGTATTGATGAATGACAACCCTATCTTTAATAGACTTGTGCATGGAGATTTGAATGCTAAATGCATAATAATATTAGTAACCACTTTGAACTAACATATTAAAATAAATATTATGATTATTATTATTAAAATTAAAAATTAACCATATAGCCTAAACAATTTAAAATAAGAGTATGGAGGTTTTGTAGAATTTTAGTTTGTTGTATTTAGGAAATGCCTAATATTTCAAGGGGGCACTTCACCTCTCATTGAGGATTAAATAAAAGCTCCAAAATGTATTGAAAATATTATAATTTTTCAAGGGGGCACTTCACCTATCATTGAGGATTAAATAAAAGCTCCAAAATGTATTGAAAAGATTATAGTGTGATAGGTTGTATATAAAAGGTTTAAAAAGGAGTGTTAGGAAAACCATTAGGGTTACGATGAAATAATAGAACCAAATAACAACAAAGAAATATAAATTAGAAGTAATATTTTAATATATATTATATAAATTAGAAGTAATATTTTAATATATGATTAGGTTAGGAGCCTTAAATAAAGGATATTTTTGAACGATACATGGTAAGGTAAATAATTTGTCGGTCGTCGTGCTCCTTTGACCCAACATCCATGGGATGGGCATATGGAGTTGGACACTATAAATAAGTCTCGTCCCAAGGGCAACAACGTACACAATTCATAATCACAATCGAAGCCTTCGCAATAGCTCAAATATCTTGAGAAGAAGACTTGTGCTGATAAATTGTGTCGAGAGAATACCTTCCTATTTAAGAGGGAGTGTTGATGTATTTGTAACTTCGAAATGTATTCGTCCGTATTTCTTATGTATTGTAACCCGATGTTTATTCTCGAATGTATTTGTGATGTACTTGAGTCATGCCATACGCCGATATTTATTCCAGAAAGTTTCTATAATGTAAAAGTCATGTCAAGTCATTGTGGGTAACCCTCTTATTGGTCAAGGGTTAAAGTCCCCACAGTTATGGGGCCCTTGGGTTATTAGGCTATCCTAGAGAATTCGACCCTAAGTGAGTCATTGTAAGTCAGGGCAATAGTCCCCCACCATTGTGTTACCCTCCTATTGGTCGGAGGAGGCAAAGTCCCCACAAGTGGTGGGGCACTAGGGTTATTAGACACTCCTAGGGATGTCAACTCTAGTAAGTAATTGTCAAGTGAGGCCGACATGATGGAGTGGGTTCCAAGTGAATGGAAGAATATAAATAGAGAGTGACTCTCTCTATTTAGGATACACACACTCACTCATTGGGGTGCATGAGTGAGAGAGGAGAAGCTCTCTTAGTGTGAGAGAGAGAGACTGCTGCTGTCGGGAGATCATCTTACTGTTTTGGAGTTTTACCTTTTGGCGCTGATTCTATCTCTGAGGAAGTTGCGGGGTTTTCTCTTTTATGGTTTCCCCGAGGAAAATTCTTTGTGTCTCTTGTCTCTTGTGTTTTATTGCTGTGCATGCTATTCTCTCAGTTAAAGATCCTAAGATCATAATGCTAGCTTATATGATAAAAATCTAACATGTCCTACTTTTCCACAATGTTGATAGGTCTTCTTCTTTTGATCATTCTTCTTCAACAACGACCCTTTTGTAGTTTGGTCAATACGTTTTAGTTGATGATCCTATTGACGACGTTCTTTAAGGTGTTGATTGACATTTCTTTTCATCAAGTCATCCTAGTGTTTGCTGCCAAGATTCCCTTCTTCGAGAAAATTTTGTGGGTCCTTATTCAACATTACATAAAGTATTAAAGGTAAAATACTTACCATCTTGTTTGTGTGACATCCACCTGGCCCAAAAGGAGGAACAGAAAAAAATCATACGGTGTCTTCAAATTAATCATAACCATCTCAATGAGATTTCCAAGGATAGCATTAACAACTTTGGAGGTAGGTAAACTTAGCCCATGTGCCCTTGTTTTGAAATTTGTACATCTCTCACATCATTTATGTCTAAATACTCACCCTATAATATGCAAACATCCGAGTGTTTCAATCTAAATATAAGTTAATTGACCTTGAATGCATTAGCAATATAGGATACAAAGGTGCAAAGGCTCTCTAGTGTTTCTAAAATCTTGTATTAGGTTTCCAAGGAATTAAGCACATTGTAATATAAAAAAATAAACTAAGGTTTGAGTAAACCTATCTTGAAGCAATCTAGGAAAATATGAACAATGGTGTCCTCTAGGTAGCCAAAAACTCCGGGAATATATCCTCTTACTAATCTATATTGGATGTGTCGTTTGTATATAAAATAACATGTGACTCTTTTTTTTAATTAACATATAAGGAAACGTGCACATTTTCTTCAGAATATGGCTCGACATTCTAGGTTGTAGCATATGTGGCCATTCGAAGGGAAACTAGATATTGAAAGAAGAACATGCGCAACTTTTTAAGAACATGTGTACACTTAAGAAAATACATGTACATTCGTGCATGAGCCCAATTGCCACATTTTCGACCAACTTCTTGTGAGCATCCATAAATACCTTAGTTATTAAGATCATTTTTTAATGATTCCAAGAGTGTACCTATTCAGAGTTAGTCTAAGTAAAATGTGATTTAAAATTAAACCATATTATTTAAATAAGTCTTAAAATTATATAATTATTCCAAGAAAAACGATTTTGTGTATTGATGAATGACAACCCTATCTTTAATAGACTTGTGCATGGAGATTTGAATGCTAAATGCATAATAATATTAGTAACCACTTTGAACTAACATATTAAAATAAATATTATGATTATTATTATTAAAATTAAAAATTAACCATATAGCCTAAACAATTTAAAATAAGAGTATGGAGGTTTTGTAGAATTTTAGCTTGTTGTATTTAGGAAATGCCTAATATTTCAAGGGGGCACTTCACCTATCATTGAGGATTAAATAAAAGCTCCAAAATGTATTGAAAATATTATAATCTTTCAAGGAGGCACTTCACCTATCATTGAGGATTAAATAAAAGCTCCAAAATGTATTGAAAAGATTATAGTGTGGTAGGTTGTATATAAAAGGTTAAAAAAGGAGTGTTAGGAAAACCATTAGGGTTACGATGAAATAATAGAACCAAATAACAACAAAGAAATATAAATTAGAAGTAATATTTTAATATATATTATATAAATTAGAAGTAATATTTTAATATACGATTAGGTTAGGAGCCTTAAATAAAGGATATTTTTGAACGATACATGGTAAG
>LPNX010989937.1:4492-52099 GCA_001517045.1 Pseudotsuga menziesii | reverse complement strand
GGTTTCAGGGGTCACTCGAGGGAGGAATCATTGCTGTAGCCGACACTTTGTCATTCGAGGAGCAGGAGGAGTTTTATGTACTATTGAGTTCTGTCAACCCATGCATAGCGTTTGAGTGGTGGACTAAGAAATTGCACCATGCCTATTGTTCAACAAACAAAGCAGCGACCCCCACAGTGACACATTAAGCAAGCGATGAGGAGGATTGCAATATTTGATTAGTATATGCAAAATTATGTAGAACTTATAGTTTACCCATTCTTATTTTGCTGTCACTTTCTATGCAAATTTATGTAGAGTCGGACTTTTTTAGACATTTTTTTTAGCTTTTTATTCTATGAGACTCCATGCTTATTTTAGTGGACAAACATATTCAGGATACCAAACAAAGTAGTTAGACATATTAAGGCATATTTACATTTTTGGAGGTATGTATGTGTGTTATTTAATGTGGATTTTATTTGGAATGCATTTATACAATTTTAAACATATAAGTTGTTTTTTATAGTGTTATGGCATATTTATGTCTTTGAAAGTATGTATGAATACAATTTTGGACATGCAAATAGTTTTTTCTACACTAATTATGGTTGATTTCTGTTTCTAAAATTATGCATAAATCTGATGTAATTTTATTAGGAAATATCCTAGAATAACTAATATGGTTTTTATTGGATTCCTCACTATATATATGAATGAAAGAATGATCAACAAAATATTTAACTAATATGCTTTTTATTGAATTCTTTCCATATGTATGGAAGAATTATCAACCAAGTATTGTTTTGGTTTTAAGACTACTTGTATCATTATATTTTGAATTGTGTACATACAATTGATTTATTTCATTGTAAAATTAAAATGGTTATAGATTTGCAAAAGTGCAATCAATTTTATTTGTAAGTATCTTTATCCTTCCTTTAAATGAATTACCAGAAAAAATGAAACAATTTTTTATATTAATTTGAAGATTTCAATGATGTTGGAAATAATGCTCCTCTCAGAATTTTCCTCCAAGCAGAAATCCAAATTAGAAGACTCCACTAATAAGTGAGATATGTTGCTTCCTCTTCTAAGGTTGAGAGATTTCCTAAACTAGTGTGCAGGCACTCCAAGAGACATTTTACCACCTCCACCCCCTATACATCCCACAATACCATATTCTTCATAGATTAGGGTTTCACAAGGTTAATTTAAAGTGGAATACCATATTCTTCATAGATTAGGGTTTCACAAGATTAATTTCAAGTGGAGAATTTCCACAAAGAATAATGGTACCGAAATAGTGGGGTTTGTAAAATGGGAAAGTTTACAGCAATTTCTATGGAGGTAGTGGCCCCTAAAAGAACATCTCAAGAGGAGGGAGAAGACCCAATAAAGCTATTTTCATAAATTTTCATAAGAGGCTATGGAGGATTGAAGATCCAAAGTGTAAGTGTTTTCAACATTAGGGGCAAATGTAAATTGTTTTTCTATAAAACGAACAAAAAAATGTAATTCCAATAAAAGAGGTGAATAAAAGTATTCATAGGAGACAAAAAATTTATAAAAGCATTGCAGCAACAAAGACGTGTCATAGGAAGTTCTATAGAGCCAACCCTTTTTCATGTTGGATGTAGGCCTAGCCTCCATGTAGGTATAGCTCAGGACTTATTGCCTTGCAAAACCTGAAGAATCTCCTAGGGATGATTATATGCCTTTGCAAAACCTAAAGGAGCATCCCAGGACTCATTATATGTCTATGAGACTCCTCACTATATATATGAATGAAAGAATGATCAACAAAATATTTAACTAATATGCTTTTTATTGAATTCTTTCCATATGTATGGAAGAATTATCAACCAAATATTGTTTTGGTTTTAAGACTACATGTATCATTATATTTTGAATTGTGTACATACAATTGATTTATTTCATTGTAAAATTAAAATGGTTATAGATTTGCAAAAGTTCAATCAATTTTATCTGTAAGTATCTTTATCCTTCTTTTAAATGAATTACCAGAAAAAATGAAACAATTTTTTATATTAATTTGAAGGTTTTAATGATGTTGGAAATAATGTTCCTCTCAGAATTTTCCTCCAAGCAGAAATCCAAATTAGAAGACTCCACTAATAAGTGAGATATGTTGCTTCCTCTTCTAAGGTTGAGAGATTTCCTAAACTAGTGTGCAGGCACTCCAAGAGACATTTTACCACCTCCACCCCCTATACATCCCACAATACCATATTCTTCATAGATTAGGGTTTCACAAGGTTAATTTAAAGTGGAATACCATATTCTTCATAGATTAGGGTTTCACAAGATTAATTTCAAGTGGAGAATTTCCACAAAGAATAATGGTACCGAAATAGTGGGGTTTGTAAAATGGGAAAGTTTACAGAAATTTCTATGGAGGTAGTGGCCCCTAAAAAAACATCTCAAGAGGGAGAAGACCCAATAAAGCTATTTTCATAAATTTTCATAAGAGGCTATGGAGGATTGAAGATCCAAAGTGTAAGCGTTCTCAACATTAGGGGCAAATGTAAATTGTTTTTCTATAAAACGAACAAAAAAATGTAATTCCAATAAAAGAGGTGAATAAAAGTATTCATAGGAGACAAAAACTTTATAAAAGCATTGCAGCAATAAAGACGTGTCAATGGTGTGGCACTTAAACCAGTATTTGAAAATCCAAATGAAGGTTGAGATGGGGAAGAGCTAAACCAAGAAGATATCGAGGGAGGGTTCCAAATGATAAACATTCAAGCCGGATATAGACCAAAAGTGCCAAAAGATAGAGTTTGGGAAGAAGAAATGAGTTTGCTAGTACTATACTCCAAGGAATTCTAGTAGGGTGTTTTGAAGTCGATTGCACATGAGTAGTAAAAGGTTGTCCAAGGTTGAAATTAGTTGAAATTGATTTATTTAGAAGATGCACCAATGAAGACTTTGGGGGCAGTAGGAGAGAAATGAGGTTCTTTTCAAAGATGGCGGGGTCGTGTTTACTGTTTGCAATTTTTTAACTTTGGTGTTTATTTTTAGTGGTTGACAAGAGAAGCTCACAGGTTATCCTTGGACGTAATCAATCTTGATATGTTTCTATGCTAGAAATAGCAAGAGACCAAAAGATGCAGATGCATGATATCTCACATGGGAAATGAGATAGGTTGTCTGAGTGGAAAAGACCCTGGTGTAGCATGTTGCTAGGACATAATCAATATTGTAGGTTGTCTGAGTGTAAATACGAGTCCTAGTGTGATATGCAGGTTACTCGTACATAATTAGTCTTGAGAAAGGTTATTCGAATGTAAATATGAGCCCTGGCGTGGTACGCATGTTATTAAGATGTAATCAGTCCTGAGACAGGTTCTCTGAATGTAAATATGAGCCCTGGCACGGTATGCAGATTATTCAGATGTAATAAGTCATGTGGGTTGTTTGAGTGTAAAAAAGAGCCTTGGCATGGTACGCTATTCGGATGTAATACACCTTGAAGGTTGTCTAAACAGAAAAGATCTTGGACACAAGTTGTTCTGATGTAATAAGTCCTTGAGGTTGACCTAGAACGTAAAATCCCTGGTGTAGCAGGTTGTTCGATCATAATCAGTCCTTACATATATATCTATATATGTGTGTGTTCCCATGTTGGAGATGATAAGGCCACAAGGCACTTGAGGTGCACCTAGGAAGTTCTCCTATGCAGGTAGAACATAGGTTGACCGTGGAGAGACGTAATGCACTTGGTGTGATCCTAGGCGATTCTCACATAGTGGATGTTATAGGTTGTCTTAGTGACGTGAAAGATCTTGGCATATTATTATGGTGATAGAATGTAGGTGGTCTGCATCTAGGTTGTGCTATGTGTGCTTTGTGTGTGTTTTTTTTGTGTTCAGGACAAAAGCGATGGTCTGGATACAATGAGATAAAGGTAGAAGACGCAGGTTATTGTTGTGGAAATTTAAAGAAGGTCCTGGATTGTTCCTACACGATGGCTTTCTCGTAAATGTGATGAAGACTTGGATGAGGACTAGGCCTACACCCAACATGAAAAAAGGTTGGCTCTATAGAAACTTTCAATGAAAGATAGTGCCAATCGATGATCGATAAGAAGATGATGATGGCAACAACTATGATGATGACTCCGTGATGATGACTGGACCAGATGTGTTGATGACTGTGGATGAGAGAATACCTTCCTAGTTAAGAGGGAGTGTTGATGTATTTGTAACTTCAGAAGATATTCTGATGTATATTATCATTGTATGTTGTTGTCCCCCCATCGGAGATGTGTTTGCCTCCTTTCGAGGTGTCATTATTGTGTATAGACCTTGAGGTACAACCTCCGTTGTAAGTCAAGGCAATAGTCCCTAGTATAACATCATGTAATGTAATTTTGGAGTCTCTCTCGGAAGTCGATGTTGTTAGTGTAAGAGGTTGGCCCTAGTCATGTAATAGGCCAGTCACTTGAAAGGTATAAATAAGGAGGTGCTTTCCCTCATTTATACAGACCTCACACTCACTCAAGTTCGCATGAGAGAGAGAGAGAGAGACAAGGAGGAGAGAGATAGTTGTTTGAGACTTCTTATTACTGGGTTTGTTCATCTTGTTAGATTTTTACAGTTTATTCAATATGATCTAGGATCTTATCTGAGAGAATAACATGCATAACAATAATCACAAGAGACAAGAGACACAATTATTTTCCTTGGGGAAACCATAAAGGATAAAACCCCGTAACTTCCTCAGAGATAGAATGAAAACCATAAGCAAAAGTAAAACCCAAAAGTATAAAGATGATCTTCGGCAACTACTCTCTCTCTCTCTCACTTTTCTGAGCTTTCCCTCTCTCTCTCATGCGCACTTGATGAGTGAGTGTATGTGTAAAATAGAGATTCACTCTCTATTTTTACCTATTTTCCACTTGACTTTATCTCCTAGTGGGTTGGCTTCTCTAGGAGAGTCTAATAACCCAATTACCACTTATTTCTAGGGACTAATACCTCGACATATAAAGGAGGGTTAACCTCAATGACTTTACATGCTTCAAGTACAATGATGACTCTCTCGATCGGAGGAATGAACATCTCCGTCGGAGGTACAATAATAAATACAAATACAATATAAAATATACAAGTTAATATCTTCTGAAGTTACAATTACATTAACACTCCCTCTTAACTAGGAAGGTATTCTCTTGACACAGACATCAATACATATAGACACAAATCTTCAATGTTGAATCATCATCGTCACTGTTGTTGTTGTTCTCATCATCTCGAACAAATGGTGCTATCTCTCGAATCTATTTGTCATAGGAAGTTCTATAGAGCCAACCCTTTTTCATGCTGGATGTAGGCCTAGCCTCCATGTAGGTATAGCTCAGGACTTATTGCCTTGCAAAACCTGAAGGATCATCCCAGGACTGCTTATATGTCTATGCAAAACTTGAAGGATCTTCCAAGACTGATTATATGCCTCTACAAAACCTGAAGGAGCATCCCGAGACTGATTATATGCCTTTGCAAAACCTGAAGGATCTCCCAAGACCGATTATATGCCTCTGCAAACCCTGAAGGAGCGTCCTAGGGCTGATTATATGCCTCTATAAAACCTGAAGGAGCGTCCTAGGGTTGATTATATGCCTCTGCAAAACCTGAAGGATCTCCTAGGACTGATTATATGCCTCTGTAAAACCTAAAGGAGCATCCCAGGACTGATTATATGCATCTACAAAACCTGAGGGATCTCCCATGACTGATTATATGACCCTGCAAAACCTGAATGAGCATCCCAAGACTGATTATATGCCTCTGCAAAACTTGAATCCCCTACTAATGTCTAGTCGTCTTCAGATCATCTTATCGTCACTCGGAGCATAGCCCAAATGCACACATCTCGACCAAAACCCTTACATCTACACCATGGGAGGACACACCAACCACCATGTGAGAATGGCTCTCATGCATCTGCGTCTTCTGGACCCATCACCTCCCCTTCGAAAGAATCTCGATCTAAAGTACACCAAGCTTCTCTCTGAAGTTTTCAAACTTCACTCTGGCTAATCGCTTGGTCAACACATCAGCTATCTGCTCGTCTGTTGCAATATATTGGAGCTTCACTGCTCCTCTTTGCACCATATCCCTCATATATTGGTACTTGATCTCAATGTGCTTCGACTTGTCATGAAACAGTGGATTCTCGGACAACTTCACACAACCCTGGTTGTCATAGAAGATACAAGTTGCCTCTAACTGGAGATCAAACAAATCAGACAGTAGCTTCCTAAGCCATACTGCCTCACAACTAGTTGAACAAGTTGCGACATATTCTGCTTCGGCTGTACTCAGTGCCACGTAGGACCGCTTCCTGCTAAACCAACAGATCACACCTGATCCCATACCAAAGCAACACTCCAAAGTGCTCTTCCTATCTAAGGCACTTCCAGCCCAGTCCGAATCAACATAACCCTGCAAATTAACCTTTTGATTCGCGTCATATCTGAGCCCATAATCAATTGTACCCTTAAGGTACCTCAATATATGCTTTACAACAAACAGGTGAACTTGTATCAAATCCATCAAGAACTGGCTCAAAGTGTTCACAACAAAACATATGTCTGGTCTTGTGTTCATTAGGTACATCAATGATCCAATCATCTGACGATATATCATGGCATCAACTGACTCTGATGAAGCTTGCAAAGTAGCTTCAAGTTCGATGACATGGCTATGGCTATTGCCTTGCAGTCCATCATCCCGAACCTCTTCAGGATCTCTACTGTATACTTGGGCCTTGATCAAGGAAGACTCCATTTGTACTCTACCACACCTCCATACCTAGAAAATAATGCATCCTGCCCAAGTCCTTCTTCTCGAACTCGACAGCAAGCTTCCTCTTTGTATTAGCAATCAACCGATCCTCACCTATTGCAAACCGGTCATCTACATACAATAGTAGTATCACTGGGTTCCCTTTCTCAACCTTGTAGTAAAGGTTGGAGTCCGCTTTACTCTTGGTAAAGCCCAAACTAGTCAAGAAGTTGTCTATCATGTCGTATCATGTCCTGGGAGCCTACTTCAATTCGTACAAATCTTTCTTCAATTTGCACACATGAGTCTTTTTGTCATGTGTCTCAAATCCGAGTGGCTTCTCCACATACACTTCCTCTTCCACTACACCATTCAAGAATGTTGTCTTGACATCCATCTGGTGTATCTTCCATTTCATCACTGCAGCTAGAGCAAGTATTGTTTTGACGGAAGTGTATCTGGCTACAGGTGCAAAAGTCTCCTCATAATCTATCCCTTCTTTCGAGGAAAATCCACGTGCCACAAATCTCACTTTATATTTCTCTATATTGCCATCTGTGGCATGCTTGATCTTGTAGATCCACTTGGAAGTCACAACAAACTTCCCTTCTGGTCTTGGGACCACATCCCAAACATCATTCTTCATGATCGACTGATATTCCTCGATCATGGCATCCTTCCATTCTTTCTTTTTTGTCGCTTCTTCATAGCTGGAAGGTTCTTTGTCAATGATGGCGCACAACAGGGCTACATAATTGGAGTATGGCCTAGGTCTCTTGCTCTCTCTGTGCATTCTTTCTAGAGCGCCATATCTCTCTGCATCTACGATAGCCTCTCATACCCATGTCGGTTTCCTCTTGTGATAATTCTTCTCACGGGGTGGATCTACAAGTTCATGAGGTTCTTCTATTTCTCGATCTTCTTCTCGAGTTGCTTCATTCATTGTTGTATCTCGGATCCTAGGTACTTCTTGTTCTTCAATGTCTTCAATGGGTAGTTTTCTGGATTTGTTGTAAGCTGAGTCTTCATCAAATGTCATGTCCATGTTGATATCGATCTTCTTGTACCCTGGAAAGTATATTCTGTAGGCCTTAGAGTTTTCACTATATCCCACAAATATGCCCTTCTTTCCTGAAGGGTCTAAATCAATCATTTTCTCCTTTGGAATGTTTATGTACACTAGGCAGGCAAATATTCTGAGATGTTGACTTCTGGTTTCTCGCCGAAGAAATTTTTTCTGGTGTCTTGTTATTCAGTACTGTGTGTGGAGTACGATTTTGTAAATACATGATTGTTCTTGCAGCTTCTGCCCATAGATGCATGGGAAGATCCTAATCATGAAGCATTTCCCTTGTTGCTTCTATAATCGTTCTATTCTTCATTTCTGCAACTCTGTTTTTTTGTGGATTTTATGGAGTGGTCAACTCCCTCTTAATCCCCGACTCTTTGCATAATTCCTTGAATTCTTCTGATGTGAAATCTCCACCATTGTCTAATCGAAAGGTCTTGATTTTCTTTTCAGGAAGACCGTTAACTACTTTGCTTGAAAGTGATAGTGTTCTATAGTGCACATGTGCAAGCCTACTATGCCATAGTTCACTTGGCTCCATGTAGTCATGAACCAAGGCTTGTTTAGGTTGGCCCTTTAGTTTGTATAAGCCTCCCTCTTGCTCTCCAATCACTACCGCATCATCTATGGTCTTTCTTTTTGGAAACATAAGAACTTGGCCATCAATAAATGCAACTCTCATACCTTTTGCATCCAATGCAGATATGGAGAGAAGATTCTTCTTGAGTCCTGGTACATATAGAACATCCTCTAGCTTCAAATATTTTCCAGAGTTTAGCTTGTAAGAGGCTTCACCACTTCCTTTTATAGGGTATTGGTGGTTATCTCCAAGTTTCACCTTGTGAGGTGACTCATGTTCAGATAGATTCACAAAGGATTCTTTAAATCCCTTCATATGCTTGGAAGCCCCACTATCTACAAGCCAATTGTTGCTTCCATGTGAAACAATACCTGTGAGAGCTGAAATCAGAACATAGTCTTCGTCGATTGAAGAATCTTCATTGTCTCCTCTGGTTCTCTTCCTAGGAATTTCATCATCCTCTGCAGTGTGAGCATGTTGTCTCTTGTTGTTGTTCTTCTTCTTTTTGTTCTTGGCACAATCTCTGGAAAAATGTCCCTTCTCATCACAAGTATAACATCTAACATTAGATAGATCTCTCCTGGGTCTTCTAGGGTTCTCCCTCTGATTTTGGTGGGGATGTTTTTCTTTCTTCTGATGAGAGGGTTCCCTTTTGTTATTCTTGGTGTGCGTTGTGACAGCTTGATCTTCATTTCCCGTCTTTTCTTCTCGAGCTACAATTCGAGCATCTTCTTGTGAGCATTCTTCCCATAGCCTACTGAAAGTGATTAACTTTCTTCTAGCACAAATTCCTTGAATAAAGGAGTCCCATGACCTAGGGAGACCATTCAAGGTGGTCATCACAACTTCTAAATTTCCTATGTCTTCTCCCACAGCTTCAAGTTGTTCCTTGATTTGAGAGGCCCTCATAAAGTATGATTGTATGGTCTTTGCACTCTGGATCTTCACATTCTTCAACTGATTTCACAATGTCATCTTCCGGTTTATATTATTTCCTTCAAATAGCTTGGTAAAGGAATCAAACATCTCTTTAGTTGTCTTTAAGGAAGAGACGTGGTATAAGGTGATCCTTGATAGAATCAACAATAATCCTCTTGGCCTTGACCAAGTTCTTATTGTGTAAGTATTTCGCCTCATCTCTCTTTGGAACTGGAACCTCTTCATTTATCTAGGTGTCCAATTCATTCTCTTCAAGGACTAGTGAAATGCTATACTTCCATGCTCGAAAATTATCAGCTCCTTCAAGCTTGGTGTGGTGAGACATCTTTAATGAAAACCGCAGATGGAAATACAAAATATTTAGATCTTACCACTTTGAGATGCCCGGACTGGATTAGAGAGAATTTGAGGTCAAAAATGGGCCTCCTAAGAGATGTACTACAAAAATATAAGATATATTAAAATATTATGAATTAGGGGTTTTATGGGGTAGGTGTATATGACAACTCACCTCCTACACTACTTTTTATGCACAATATAAATAACCATGGTTGAGTTACTTTTCTAAATTGACTATTAATAAAATAACTCTAGAATGATGTGACTAAGATTCATTGTAAATTCCCAAAAATTTATTGTCCTTTAACATTTATTTGTCTTGAACTTGTAAATAAAATTAAACAGAAATGAATTTAATTTATATGCATAACTAACATATTTTTTTCATATAAATATCATTCATGAATTTAATCTATTTTAAAAGTACAAGATTATATATATATTAGTTTGACATTATGATATTAAATACAATTGAGTGAATATATAATTCAAAATTAAAAAACATGAAAATGACAATATATTATTTTATAAAAAAATGTGAAAAGACATTTTTATGAATTATGAGTACTTTACTTGAAAATGACAATAATATTATTTTATGAGAAAGTGAATTGTGAGTACTTTACTTGAAAATAACAATAATATTATTTTATGAGAAAGTGTTGGTAGGCTTAGAGTTGACACAAAATATTTAATTCACCTAATATTTAATTATCGACCGGGGTTGGTAGGCTTAGAGTTGACACAAAATATATGCGAAGGTAGATGGCGTTGTGGAACTATTTTAACAAACAAAAGATCGAAAGATCTTTCAAAATGAAAAACTGAGTCAAACTCTAAAGAATTCAATTATCAAGGTAATTGAACCAGAACAGAGTACTAGACCAAAGTGGTATCAAGTTATACTACTCTACTCTATAAAAAATTACTATAAGATAAAGATATAGACAATGCTATTCTATGACAATAAGCTACTCTCTATGAGAAGATCTATTTTACTGCTAAACAACTTTAGAGACTAACTGCACAAAATTACAACAGCTGGGTATGCTTCTAAGAAAAACTATACATGCAACTAACAGATGTACATAATGGTTTAAACTAAACTATCTAGTTCCACTCTCATTGGTTGTTCTGAGGATAAGGATTCGCTGTGATTGGAACAAAAGTAGGAGAAGTGTCAAAGTGACTTTCAAAGGAAGTGAAGAAACTAAATGGAATCAAATCTAACTTAACTTCTACAAATATGTGTAGACTAAGAAACGTCCAATTGCAAATGATAGTAAACATGATGATTTATTTCATAAGTAAATAACTTCTAACTGCAAAAGATGGAACAAGACTAGAAGAAGGTAGACCTAACTTATAAACAAGTAAAAAACTTAATAAAGAGGAGCAAGTAGAAAACTTAATAAAGATGATTTTAAATCCTATTCTATAGGTTTCTTTGGTAACCACCTAATTGGAAGGGACAGATCCTACTACTTATGATCAATTTACAAGGTACTAACATATTTCCCTAACATCAACAAATATAACTCTAAACTATATATAAAAAGGGTGAAATCAATTCAAGCCAAAGATATAATTACAGAGCAATACAATAAACCAAAACGCATGACATAATTCTAAACATAGGGTGAAAAGAAGGAAGAAATAGGAATAAAATTTAATAAGTATTTTAAACAGTCTAACCTAAGGCTTTTAGAAGAAACACAACCATTGTCTAACTACCACTATCAAAACATAATCGAAAAACTAAAGAAACAGACTTAAGACATATTAACAAAGCTAAGGGCTGAATGAAAGGCTGGATAACAGATTGGAGCAAAGGTCTTGATGACAGGTAGAACAGGCTGTCTGAATGACAGTTAAAACACACTAAAATGTCAAGGAATAGTTAATCTAAATGATTTTGAGATCAGCTGATCCATGCACATGATAACAAAATGTAAAGGATAAAAATTAAACCTACCTAATGATTAAATTCAATCTATAAAATAACTTAAACTCAATCTATAAAATAACTTAAACTCAATTCATAATTTAAAAGACATCATGATCTGTTGCATTATTAAACAAGCTAGAATATAACTAAATGAATTCATAACAAAATGGAAATGAACAGAATTGAACCTGTTGTAATCGGATCATATACTATCAAAGCAATCTATTCTATCAACATAAAACCAAGCAGGTAAACTAGAAAGACTTGAAAAGAAAATTGAATGCAAATTTGTGTGCAACCGGTTGCTTAACTCATAAAGGGGACCTACATTAACAACATAATATCAAAGTATAATCTATGTTACAGGAAACGAATGACATCACCGATTACAATAACTAAATTGCATAAACAAATTACAAATAAAACTACGCTAATTGCAAAAAGAGAATAACGGAAATACTCAGGAATAGAAATCTCTGGTTGATGAGGGGCCCTCCCAGCAATCAGAGTGATGACTTGCTAAACGCTACTAAGACACGATCATGCATAGCATAAGCAGAAATTTCATTAAATTGAAGAAAAGTATTATAGAGTTTCTGGAATCAAAATGATCACATGTATCAACTAGCTAATTAATTTCCTGTTGCATAGAAGCATTTGTATATATATAGCGTTTTACAAAGCGAGAGCAAGGGTTGAGTGCTCTTAAGATAAGTCAACCATTATGACAAATAACTGATCGAATGGCCAACACATAACGTTTTCCTCCTTCCTCGCAAAATGGTTCTTCTATGGCGCGTGATGTGGCATACAAGCTCTGCTTTGGCGTGGCTAGTGTCAAACTGAGGTAACGTACTGGCAATCCTTCTAGAATGAGGATCATGCTCTCACCCAGACGCGTGGAAAGTAGGTAGTTTGCAAACCGTTTGATGCTTTAACACTCAAGAATCTATCATCAATAGCGCACGATAAGCTCGGCAGTTCGAACGGTGAGCTGGACAATGAGCTGGATATGCTCTACGCATATCTAGGATGGATGTGTTGCCTGCTTGTTGGTTCGTTGAAGACTATGATCTGCAACAATGATTTCATATCTTAGCATATCATCAAATATCATCGGATTTAACCAATAAAATCATGAAATAATAGAAATAAATCATAACTTGCATAAACCCAAAATATAGTCGTACCTGGGACTGAATAGTGAACTGCATGACAGAAAACATGTCAAAAGGTGACAAAACATATATCAAGCATGTAAATTATTAGCCGAAAAATGATGACAAAACAGGGATCAACATGTATTAGTTTATTACATGTAACTGCTCATCCCACCCTTCAGCCCACAAGCAAGTGAGATATTCTTCATGGCTCAGAAAAAGCCTCAATCAACAATTGGCTCGTGATTAGTGAAAATATTACAAGCAGGATTTGAACCCGGGTAGGCAAGATAACAATTTCACCTCTTAACCACCTGAGCCAGACCCAATTGACAATCATCCTAATATATTTATCCTCAATCACAAAACAATCTAATCAACATACCTCTCATTATATACAATTTCATGTGCTTTCACACCACCATCCGTGACCAAGCTCCCGAAGATCCTGCTCAAGAAAATAACTTTCAGTGTCGTGGTGGTTAAAACAATCAATGATAGAATAAACAGGATAATAAGATTTTACAGAATTTTCCAGGGAATCTATTAAAGAGTCTCCATATTATGGGAGTCATTAAAGTTAATCCCAAATGTTTTCCCATTTTCTCAACTGAAGACTTGAATTTTTATTCCTATTCCTATACGCAGTCTGCACTACTTTGCATTGTTATTCCACGGTTAGCCATCCCTACAATATTTAAAAAGCTTGACCTGGCTTTTAGTTCAGCTTGGTTTCTAACTCTGTTGAAGCCACTACTGATTTCACCTCCATATTTTTCTCTACTTCCTTAAATGTAATGTTGCAAATATTGCATCGAGGAATATATCACCGGGGATCTGGAAAGAAACTTATTAGAAAAATCAGGGAAAATATTAGAAAAGATTGACAAAAATAATCTCAGACCTGAAGAGTTAAGAAAATATCAAACAAATCGGCAACACAAAAAACTTGGGAGAAATCGAAATGATCGAGAGAAATTGGAGATATTTGTAACACTGCTTAAATGTCATTGCATGACCTGAACCAATCGTCATCATCCTTAAGTGCCTACGCACTATTCTCATCATTTGAAACAATTTACCCTTTTCTAAAGCTTGCCACTAAGTGCTCCAAGCTTTTACTTCCGCGTGATTTACATCTCCAGCTAGATCAAAGGAAAGCCAATTTTCCTCCATCAAAGCAATCATTTATACATAGGATTTACTATTTTCCACCAACCTTTCCAAGAAGACTTACATAACTGCAACCCTTGCCTCACACAATCCCTTACTTTGTTTAAACTTTATACATGTTGTAACTCTCCTCCCATTGACAATATGTACTTAGCCTCTTAATATACTTTCTCTTTCCTTCCTTTCTTTCCCTTGCCCACACCCACTCCATTCTCATGGCTTCCATTTTTCTCTTCACCTTCCTATCATATGTCCACATATACCCTCTATATGTATTACCTCAATACGTCCTCCAAGACTCCTTTGTTGCAGCGAATTTTTAGCCCATATTTTTGGCTAACTCGCAAACAAAAGCTAATTCCAACAATATTTTCCTCCTCGAGGAAATCATTGCTAACTCTTGTTGTTTCCTTTCACACACCAGGGGGGTTAATGTTGGCGTGACAGAAATCTTCAAGCCACTAAGTGCGTCCTTGAGGGCAAGTCTCGAGTCAAGTACTGTCACTTGATCTTGACTCTTCCGTTTAGGAAAGCTCCTAACAAATCCAAGGGGGGGTGGACCCTATGAGTTACTAAGGTTGATTAAGCTTTAGATGGTGGTTTGTGGATGAGTAAGTTGTTTAAGATTTTTTGTAAAATGAAACAAGCTGCAAATAATAATTATTAATACAACAACATACGAATTAAAAGATCATTCAACACATGATCATTTGAAGGAAAAGATTGTAAAAGTAACATACCAATGTTGATGAAAATGGAGTCAAAATGTGTTGTTGAAATGTGAAATGTTTTGCAGTGTCTTGGTTCGTTTTAAGTTAATGAAGTAATGAGTGGATTAAAAGAGAAAGGGGACTCCAAATATACCTAATGATATGAGGAGTGTTTCCAAATTTATCACGTGTGGCTCCATGCGAAGAAATGTGGGCTAGATGGAGTCACGGGGGGGTGTCCAACACTACACCAAACAAGGGTGTAGCCTGACGAGGCCCCGCGGTCACTTTCTAGTGGTTTTCGCTTCCTCTATGAAATCTCCCCACAAGAGACAAGACAACGAGGCATTGGATTTTCGCCTTTGGGTAGTTAATTAAAACCCCGTAACTTCCTCAGAGATAGAATGATAACCAGTAGCAAAAGTAAAACCCAAAAGTATAAAGATGATCTTCAGCAACTACTCTCTCTCTCTCACTTGTGCGAGCTCTCCCTCTCTCTCTCATGCGCACTTGATGAGTGAGTGTATGTGTAAAATAGAGATTCACTCTCTATTTTTACCTATTTTCCACTTGAATTTATCTCCTACTGGGTTGGCTTCTCTAAGAGAGTCTAATAACCCAATTACCACTTATTTCTAGGGACTAATGCCTCGACATATAAAGGAGGGTTAACCTCAATGACTTTACATGCTTCAAGTACAATGATGACTCTCTCAATTAGAGGAATGAACATCTCCGTCAGAGGTACAATAATAAATACAAATACAATATAAAATATACAAGTTAATATCTTCTGAAGTTACAATTACATTAACACTCCCTCTTAACTAGGAAGGTATTCTCTTGACACAGACATCAATACATATAGATGCAAATCTTCAATGTTGAATCATCATCGTCATTGTTGTTGTTGCTCTCATCATCTCAAACAAATGGTGCTATCTCTCGAATCTACTCATCATAGGAAGTTCTATAGAGCCAACCCTTTTTCATGCTGGATGTAGGCCTAGCCTCCATGTAGGTATAGCTCAGGACTTATTGCCTTGCAAAACCTAAAGAATCTCCCAGGGCTGATTATATGCCTTTGCAAAACCTGAAGGAGCATCCCAGGATTGATTATATGTCTATGCAAAACTTGAAGGATCTCCCAAGACTGATTATATGCCTCTACAAAACCCGAAGGAGCATCCCGAGGCCAATTATATGCCTTTGCAAAACTTGAAGGATCTCCCAAGACCGATTATATGCCTCTGCAAACCCTGAAGGAGCGTCCTAGGGCTGATTATATGCCTCTGCAAAACCTGAAGGAGCGTCCTAAAGGGCTGATTGTATGCCTCTGCAAAACCTCAATCTATAAAATAACTTAAACTCAATTCATAATTTAAAAGACATCATGATCTATTGCATTATTAAGCAAGCTGGAATATAACTAAATGAATTCATAACAAAATGGAAAGGAACAAAATTGAACCTACTATAATCGGATCATATACTATCAAAGCAATCTATTCTATCAACATAAAACCAAGCAGTAAACTAGAAAGACTTGAAAAGGAAATTAAATGCATGCGCAACCGGTTGCTTAACTCATAAAGGGAACCTACATTAACAACATAATATCAAAGTATAATCTATGCTACAGGAAATGAATGACATGACCGATTACAATAACTAAATTGCATAAACAAATTACAAATAAAACTACGCTAATTGCAAAAAGAGAATAACGAAAATACATAGGAATAGAAATCTCTGGTTGATGAGGGGCCCTCCCAGCAATCAGAGTGATGACTTGCTAAACGCTACTAAGACACGATCATGCATAGCATAAGTAGAACTTTCATTAAATTGAAGAAAAGTATTAAAGAGTTTCTAGAATCAAAATGATCACATGTATCAACTAGCTAATTAATTTCTTGTCGCATAGAAGTGTTTGTATATATATAGCGTTTTACAAAGGGCGAGCAAGGGTCGAGTGCTCTTAAGATAAGTCAACCATTATGACAAATAACTGATCGAATGGCCAACACATAACGTTTTCCTCCTTCCTCGCAAAATGGTTCTTCTATGGTGCGTGATGTGGCATACAAGCTCTGCTTTGGCGTGGCTGGTGTCAAACTGAGGCAGCGTGCTGGCAATCCTTCTAGAATGAGGATCATGCTCTCACCCAGACACATGGAAAGTAGGTAGTTTGCAAACCGTTTCATGCTTTAACACTCAAGAATCTATCATCAATAGTGCACGATAAGCTCGGCGGTTCGAACGGTGAGCTGAGCAGTGAGCTTGTTGGTTCACTGAAGACTATGATCTGCAACAATGATTTCATATGTTAGCATATCATCAAATATCTTCGGATTTAACCAATAAAATTGTGAAATAATAGAAATAAATCATAAATTGCATAAACCCAAAATATAGTCGTACCTAGGACTGAATAGTGAACTGCATGACAGAAAACATGTCAAAAGGTGACAAAACATATATCAAGCATGTAAATTATTAGCCAAAAAACGATGACAAAACTGGGATCAACATGTACTATTTTATTACATGTAACTGCTCATCCCACCCTTCAGCCCACAAGCATTGAGTGAGATATTCTTCATGGCTCAAAAAAAACCTCAATCAACAATTGGCTCATGAATAGTGAAAATATTACAAGCAGGATTTGAAATCGGGTGGGAAAGATAACAATTTCACCTCTTAACCACCTGAGCCAGACCCAATTGAAAATCATCCTAATATATTTCTCCTCAATCACAAAAAATCTAATCAACATACCTCTCATTATATACAATTTCATGTGCTTTCACACCACCATCTGTGACCAAGCTCCCAAAGATCCTGCTCAAGAAAATAAATTTTAGTGTCTGTTGGGATTATGGTAGACCTGGGTTCTTATACTTTTATCTTCGCACCAACAAATAGACCCACAGTGTTGGCCCTTTCGGCAACAACCTGTGAATAGGTTGCAGTCTCACCCGAAACAGCTATGGGGTGCCGCAGAATCAGGTTTCTGCAGGCAAAAGAGGGATATTACTGTACCTTTAGTCTTAACAAAGAATAATTATACAATACAGAGCTTCGACATTCACTTAAATAGTTTCGTAGTTTAGATAAAAAGACAATTTGTTGCTTAACCCTTAACTAGGAATTCACAGCGAAGTTAATACTTAGCAATCTATCTTACTTTATCATTCATCTACTTATCAAATGCATAAAAACATAATAGCACAAAATAAAAAAAAACACCACAACAAAAGATATACGTGGTTCACCCCCAGTGTAGGGGCTACATCCACAGAACTGCGTTTATATTCAACAAGTTACAAACGACACAGTTCTGATCTGCGCACTTAGCTGCAGATCTACTCAACAACCCAAAACTGCGCACTTAGCTGCATAACCTTTCTTCCAAAACCCTCTGCACACTCAGCTGTAGAGGTCGTCCACGCACTCAGCTGGGACTTGACCTTAAACCCAAAAATAGACCTTAGCTCCTTCGCATCAAATTATCATCATAACAAAAAAACCTTCCTGACTCTTTTACATAAGTGCCTATTTATACAAGTGCACTATTACAATACCATGGGCTTAAACCATGGGTACCCGAAAACCATGGGACATTTACAAAAAGAGGGGATTCGACCCAACCCCAAAACCCCTAAGATTATTTTGGACCGCAACTCCGCTTACAAGCTTCGTACCAAAATCACGGAGTTTCCAAAATTAAGGACATTCAAGGTCCGAGCCCCAGCAGGCCCCTAAGACTCACCAGTGTCCCGTCTCGGGGCACTCTGCTGCTTTTCTAGTAGAAGAATCTTGTTGGCGAAGATAGTAAATTTCTTGTTGAGGCTGCGCATGATATCTTCAGCTGCTTGCTCCTTCTCCACTATCTCCTGCAATGTAGTTGTAGATGCTTCGTTAGCCTTTTCTTGTGCAAACGCATCATACTCCTTCAGGACTTTGAGCTGGTTATCTACAGCAGTGCTCAACTCCAAGGCCTCGTTACTAAGGGGCTACACAGAGTTCACCAACAATGTTTCTTTCCTTCTACAAGACTCAATTTCTTGCTGGAGCTCATTGCTATGCTTCACCTTAAGCATCTTCTGCATAGGAGGCAATGTCTTAATTTCTGCCTTTACTGCGTCCATCTCTATCTATCGCTGCTTGATGGTTTCTTGCAACTTTTCGACTTCTGGGTTGTCCTGCAAGTTTTCCCAGGCCTCGACGCTTTCATCTAGCAGCTTTGATGCACTTCTCACAAGATCTGAGATCTTCGTTGTTGAGGTCTGAATATCTCTGCGACGCTGTTCCCTGACCTCTGGTGGGCTCTCAGGAATGATGTGAAGTTGAAGCTCCGCAATCTGAGCCTCATGTTCTACTTTCATCTTCTCTATCTCGCTTCGAGACTGTTGTGCATAGTCTTTCAGCTTGACAATTCTTTGCTCCGATTATTCTTCAGCCTGCATGTCGAAGTCAGGGAGACTTCGACATGCTTCATCCAACACTCGCAATAGTGTAGCCTGCTTGCTTTCTGCAATCCTCATCAACCTACTGCCCCTTAATGAGGAGGGTCCATAGTATCAACCAGCTGGATCGTCTGCAAATGAATGCAGGACCACATCGTCTGCAACTAAATGTAGATCTTGCCCACAAATGAATGCAAAACCTATCATCCGCAACTGAATGCAAGACTCAACGTAGACCATCCTCATCTAGTTAAGGCTAGGACCACTCCAAACGAGTGCTATACTACAGCATCTACATACGAATGTAGGAATACTCTCCATGAGAGAGTACCGTCTGTTACTACAGATCTCATCTGCACGTGAATGCAGGACCTGTCGTCTGTAAGGACTCAACATAGAGCATCCTCAGCTTTAAAGCTAGGACCACTCCCAAGCAAGTGTTATTCTATGACATCTACATTTGAATGTAGGAATGTCTGCTACTGCATATCTCGTCCGCACATGAATGCAAGACTTGTCATTTGTAAGGATTCAACGTAGAATATCCTCAGCGTTAAAGCTAGGACCACTCGCAAGCGAGTGTTATTCTACGGCATCTACATATGAATGTAAGAACGTCTATTATTGTAGATATCGTCCGCACGTGAATATTGGACCTGTCGTCCGTAAGGACTCAACCTAAAGAACCCTTAGCATTAAAGCTAGGACCACTCGCAAGCGAGTGTTATTCTAAAGCATCTACATATGAATGTAGGAACATCTGCTACTACAGATCTCGTCCGCCTGTGAATGCAGGACCTGTTGTCCATAAGGACTCAACATAGAGCATCCTTAGCATTAAAGCTAGGACCACTCGCAAGCAAGTGTTATTCTACGACATCTACATATGAATGTAGGTACACTCTCCATGCAAGAGTAATGTCTGTAGGACCATCCTTAGATAGTAAGGACCACTCTCAGGAGCAGAGTCTTATTGTCTGCAAGACCATCCTCAAGAGAGGATACTATCGTCTGCAAGTGAATGTCAAACCTCGTTATCATCTGTAGGCGCACTTGGACACTTTAATACTATTAGAGCATCACTTCCATCCCATCATCAATGACAGTCTCATCATCACTCCGCCTTTCCAAGGAGGATCCATATCATCAACCTGCTCCCACTTTGTTCGAGGAGGGTTCATATCTTTGACCAATTCTTCCTTTCCGAGGAGAGTCCATATCACTGACCTGTTCCTCCTTTCCGAAGAGAATCCATATCTTCGACCTGTTCCACCTTTCCGAGGAGGGTCCATATCTTTATCATTCCTCCTTGCGAGGAGAGTCTGTATCATTATCATCATTGTTCCTCCTTGTGAGTAAAGGTCTATATCATCATCATCATTGTTCCTCCCTACGAGGAAAGTCATCGGTATCATCATCATTATTCCTCCTTGCGAGGAAAGATCATCATCACTGTTCCTCCTTACGAGGAAGGATTTATATCATCATCAATGTTTCTCCTTGCGGGGAGGGTCTTTTCAAACTACACCAAGCTTGTCACGAAAGCATTCAAACTTTACTCGAGATAGAGGCTTGGTCAGCACATCAGCAACTTACTCATCGGTACTCACATACTGGATTTTTAGAGCTCCCTTCTGTACCATATCCCTTATGTAAAAATATCGAATTTCTATGTGCTTTGATTTATCATGGAACACAGGAATCGCTGTCATCTTTATACAAATATAGTTGTCACATAGAATCACTGTGGTATCCAACTCCAGATCAAATCGACTTGACATCAGCTTCTGAAGCAATATGGCTTCTCAAATAGCAGAGAAAGCTGCTATGTACTTTGCTTCATCCGTGCTGAGAGCAACACTAGATTGTTTCTTACTAAACCATGAGATCATGGCAGCTCCCAAACAATAACATCCACCTAAGGTGCTTTTTCTGTCTACGGTACTTCCTACCCAATCTGAATTCATATATCCATACAATATGTAGTCACGATCTCTATCATAGTATAGTCCAAAGTATGTTGTACCTTTCAAGTACCTTATCACATGATTTGCAGCTATCAAGTGCAGACATCTAGGCTTAACTAGATACTAACTTAGGGTGTTCACAACAAAGCATATATTTGGCCTAATATTCGTCAAATACATCAACGACCCAATAATCTGCTTGTACAGAGTCACATCTACTAACTCTGATGATTCATCAGATAACATCTTTTGGTTGGTATCCATGGCTTTATAATCCAACATATCAAATCATCTTAAGATTTCCATAGCATACTTTGTGAAGCCGCATTGCTTCACTATAGGCTGAACATGTTGAAATGTACTCGGCCTCTTCATGAGATCATCCCCGATGCCAAAAATCTTGAGGTGCTCTTTCTGTCCTCAACACTTCTTCTTTTCATATAAAATGAGTTCATCCTATTAGGTCATCGACATATCCCAGTCTTTCGCATTCAACCTTGAAGGTTGGAACCACTTTACTCTTGGTAAAGCCTCAGTCCACCAGGAAGTTGTCCATCCTGTCGTACCATGTCAAATTCGGGGATCTTCTGCAATCACTCCCCCTAAAACGGAGCATCATCCTTGCTTTGCATTTTGTACTCTATGTATCGAAACATTCTATATTGAAGTGATAGGTAGCATCCTCTGCTATTGATCTTCTTTTGTATCCATCTCAAGTTACTAGATACCGAGATCCTTTATCTTGAATTTTGTTGAAAAGTTCCTCTTACACCCATCTGTGAACATGTTGTCTTCTATGGACCTCCATATTCAACCATGTAGCAAAGGTTAAGATATTCATCACTCTAGGTGATCTTCAATATCCTTATGTAACTGGATGTGCTTATGTATGGGTGCCTTCTGTTGCTTTTTTGAGCAGCATCGAGAGCCCTTCTCTTAGGAGAATGGGACCACCTAGTCTGGGATCACGGTGAAGACTCAACCTAGTGTTGAGTGACCATTCTGTTGAATGGTATATATCTGGTCTAGGACCATGATATAGACCTAGATCTACCCTGGGTAGACTCAACCTTGTGTTGAGTAGAGATCTGGTCCGGGACCACGATGTAGACTAGTCTGGGACTAGTGGACTCAGCTTAGTTCTGAGTAGCCATTCTCCTGGAGAATGAAGACACTGCAAGCCCTAGACTGGGTCTGGGCATGTGTGTGACACTTTGACCCTTGATATATGGGCTTGGTGTGCTTCTCCAAGGATTAGCTACCCTTGGTTAAGTTACCCTAGTACCAAATCTAGGTGTTGCACAGTGTGTGAGATAAAAGCATTAATAACTCTCTTGGTTTATGACGATGTACTTTTGAAATTAAAAAAGGACCACAGGGGCACTTGGAAAAAGGCCAAAGTCAAAATTCAAATTAAATAAAGACTTTTTGACCATAGGAAAATGACCACAAGTGAAAGTCAAAATATATAAGGACTTCTTATAAAAGTCAAAGGAAAAATAAAAGGACCTTTTTTGGTCAAAGTGAAAGTGAAATTAGGAAAAGATTAAAAATAAAAATATTATTATTATTATCATTCTCAATCTTGTCCACTTACAAGTGAACAAAGGCTATAAAATAATATCAAGTCTTCTCATTAGATATACAAGTTCTCTCTCATGGGCGAAGCTGCTACTTTTATTGACAAAGATGATCTTGCCTCAGCTAGGGCATTTTTCCAGCAAACCCTCAGCTAGGGTTTTTATCAGCACTTGTATTTTCTGGGCAGCTCTCCATCTTTTCCAAGGTATCCACCTCTCTCTCCTCACCTAAGTCACATGACACGAGGACACGGGACACAGAGGACACGAAAATACGAGTATTCAAAACGAGACACGACGACCCTAGAAATATGACACGGGGGACACGTTATATATATATATATATTAAAAAAATACATAAAGATCTATATTTTTAAAAAAGTAGAAGTATATACAATGTACATCAATCTTAATATCATTCAATTGAAATTTGACAATGATGAATCACTAATAAATTTATCAATGAATTGTGAACTTTGAACCATAAATTGCATATTTGATATTTTTCAATAAACCACAAAAATCAAAATGTATTTCGAGAGAATGCCACCGACAAATACAAAATAGAGTAGATACTACTTAGTACTAAGTCTAGTATTTACTATCCTACTAGATACAAAATAAAAATATTAAATAGCCATAGGTAAGAATATAATATCTCATCAATGGTACTAGCCATTTTCAATCATCTTCCTGCTCCTCCATGTCAAAATTAACATTACTGTCATAGCTCTTTCCTCTATCCTCTTCCTCCTTTATACCCTTTTTGACAGGACACATGTCCAGAAATCAGAACACGTTCTTGGCAAGTGTCCGACACGTGTTGGAAAGTGTCCATATTTTGGGACAAGAAAATTATGGTGTCGGACACGTATTAGGGAAAGTGTCGTGTCCGACACGTGGAATACGGGACACGAGCCCTATTTGGAAGTATCCTGTTACTTAGCTCCTCACGGTTGTCTCACTTCTCTCTCGGGGCAGCAAATTTCCAGGTTGATTGTTCATTTGGGCAGGCCATGTTAGGGCACTGCCCTATTGGCACCCACGGGTATCCTGCAATAAGCATACCCATACGGGTTCAACCCACAAGTATACCTTGTAGGGTTGCCATAGCTACAGGCTGCTAGATAGCAGGCCCAGGCTTAAGGTGCAGCTCACGGGCTGCCAACCGAGAGGCCACGAGGGACTTAGGGCAAGGTGTAAAGCCTTGTCCCAACCCACAACAGATAGCCCAGCCACTCGAGTAGTACCGAGTAGCAGTAGAGGTCAGCCATACAGTCTCGGGCAGTAGCAGAGGTCAGTCGGGCAGTAGATCGGGCAGCAGGCAGCAGATCGGGCAAGGTAAACAGAAGTAGGGCAGCAAATCGGGAAGGGTAAACAGAAGTCGGGCAACAGATCGGGCAGTTGGGCAGCATATTAGGTAGACCATCTGATTTTTTGGGCAGCCTGTAGGCTTTTGGGGTAGGAGAGAGAAAATCTCAGTATTTTTGACAAGGCCCTAATTTGGAAAATTTTGTAATTATGGTAAAATTATTAGCCTAATTTTTTTACTGATAAATTTTAGTGACTGTGGGTAAATTCCAGATCTAGAATTTGAGGAACTTTTTGAAGAATTTCTTAATCCATCTCATTTACGAGATGAGCTATTAATGCTTTTGGGATTTTTGTCCTTTGAAGGTTTCCCCAATGAAAAATCTTGTGTCCATGTGTGCTAATGTTATGAATATGTTTTTACTACTGCTAAATTGTTTTAAGTAGATCTGCAAATTTTTAAAATTTATGCTAGTGCTAAAATGTCAACATGGTATGAGAGCTTAGCATGTGAAAACACATTAAAGAGACACTGTTGTTGTTTTTCACTAGATCTTGGGATAATATTTGTAGATATAACATTTTGATAAGTGACAGAGATGGCTACCATTGGTTTCAAACTGGAAGAGAAGCTCCATGGTTTAGCAAACTTCAATTCCTGGAAGGCCAGGTTGACAACCATTCTTGATGAGAATGACTTGGATGACATTGTTCTTAATGTCACTGAAGAGCCAACTACAAATTCTGGTAGGCTTGCCTACAAGAGGAAGCAAGGTAAGGCTAGAAGAGTTATTTATGATTCTATCAAAGAAGAATTTATGCCTAACATCACATCCTTGAAGACTGCTAAAGAATGCTATGATATGCTGGTAAACCTCTATGAAAAGAAGGCTCCCAGTCAAAAGAGAGTCTTGAAGAAGAGGCTACGAACTTTGAAGCTGAACAAAGATGAAAGTGTCGGTTCCTTCTTCACCAAGATCAAATAGGTAAGAGATCAACTCCTTGCTATTGGTGTTACTTTTGATGATGATGATCTTGTACAAACAGTGGTTGATGGTCTCCCAAGCTCTTGGGAAACCTTCATGGCCTTTGTCTGTGGACGAGAAAATCAGCCAACCTTTGAAAAGCTTTGGCATGATTGCATACAAGAAGAAGCAAGGAACACTGACAAGGTAATCAAGCAAGATAACCTTGCACTTGCAACAAAGACCAAAAGGTTCAAGAAACATTTCCCTCATCAAAAGAAAGGGAAGAAACCTAAGGGTAAGTTTTCTGACATGTCTAAGATTGAATGTTATACTTGTCACAAATTTGGACATTGTGCTAGAGACTGCAGGTAGAACAAGAAGAAACCCAAGAGAAGGTTCCAGGAATTTGCTGCAAAAGCAGAGGAAAAGGAAGATGAAGAACCAAAGAAGAAGAAGAAAACCAAGGCTAATTAAACTGATGAGCCTAGAAGAGAGTACTATTTGATTTCTTCTCTAACTGGTTCTTTCTCAGCTTGCTCCACTTCTTGGTTGGTGGACAATGGGGCATCCAGTCACATGACAGGTAACTATGGTACCCTCACCAGTTACAGAAAGAAAAAGTTCACCACTCAGGTAGAACTAGGAGATGAATCCACTTACAACATTGAAGGAGTTGGCTCAACTTCACTTCAACTTGACTCAGGTATGGTTCTTCATGTTGATGATATTCTTTATGTTCCTGGTTTAAAGAAAAATATTTTATTTGTTGTTGGTTTAGAAAACAAGGTCCACAGGGTCCTCTTTATGGACAAGAAGGTCTTTTTATGGGAAAAAGACATAGATCTAGACTCTGCAGTACAAATTGGGGTTCGAGAATGAGACCTGTACAAGGCCTCCAAAGTCTCCACTCATGCTTTGGTACATCACTCAGTTCATCCTCATGAACTTTTGCATAGAATTTTTGGACACCTTAACTACACAACTCTCCCAGGATTGCAGAAGATGGTCACAGGTATGCCAGAAGTTTCTCCAAAACATGAAGGAATTTGTAAAGGATGTGCTCTAGGTAAGAACACTAAGAAATCCTTTCCCAGAAGCAAGAGTAGATCTAAACGTATTTTGGATTTGATTCATTCTGACATTTGTGGGCCCATGTCTTCACCCTCCTTGAGTGGTTGTTTATATTATGTCTTGTTTATTGATGACTACTCTCGGAAGTCTTAGATCTACTTCCTCAAGGCCAAGAGTGAAACCTTTGACAGGTTCAAACAGTTCAAGACATTGATTGAAAATCAGACGTGCAGGCACATCCATATCTTGAGATTAGACAACGAAGGTGAGTATTAATCTAATGAGTTTGATGATTTTTGTCGAGAAGCAGGAATCAAGAAAGAGAAAACAGTGCCTTACAACCCCCACTAGAATGGGGTTGCAAAAAGGAAGAATAGGATGATCTGTGAGGCTGCTAAAGCCATGATCACTAACCTAGATCTTCCTTTGTCTTTATGGGCTGAAGCTACCGAAACTGCAGTTTACATTCATAACAGAAGCCCTCATGCTATCTTGGATGAGAAGACTCCTGAATAAGTCTTCACCAAGAAGAAACTAGCAATTGATCACATGATAATATTCGACACTCCTGTGTATGTTCATGTGCCAAAAGAAAAGACGACTAAGTTGGACCCCTCTAGTAAGAAAGGTATCTTTGTTGGGTACAGTGATTGCTCAAAGTCTTATCGAGTATATATACCTAGACAGAGGCACATTGAGGTCAGCAGAGATGTGAGCTTCCATGAGGAAGCGGTGTTTCATAAAACACTAGAGCTTTCATCATAAGATACAGTTGCTCCACTTGAGTTTCCAGATTCAAAAATTCAGATGGAAGAAGAGGAATTTGATGATCATATTCCTGATGTTCCTGAGAACATTGAAAGTTCACTAGAAGAACTACTTGAACTTCCTCCTTGAAAAAGGAGACATGCTTGGTACCGAGAGACGATACAAGAAGCCAAGAAGCATAAAGCTCCTTTAGGTACTTTCAAAGAAAGCATAAGACCACATAAGTACTCTGGTCTTATGAGTCAACTTATCAGTTTAGAACCTTCATCATATGAAGATGCATCAAGTAAACAGGTATGGGTTGATGCCATGATTGAAAAGTATAAGTCAATCATGAAGAATGATGTTTGGGAAGTTGTTCCCAGACCTGCAGCAAAGTCAGTAGTGACTTTTAGATGGATTTATAAGATCAAGCATGCTATAGGTGGCAGTGTGGAAAAGTATAAAGCCAGGTTCGTAGCTCATGGCTTCAGTCAAAAAGAAGGCATTGACTATGATGAGACATTTGCACCTATTGCCAAGTACACTACCATCATAACCATCATTTCATTTGCTGTATTTTTTGGATGGAAATTACATCAGATGGATGTAAAGACAGCCTTTCTCAATGGTAAGATTGAGGAAGAAGTTTATATTGAACAACATGAAGGCTTTGTTACTCATGGGAAGAAGACACATGTATGTAAACTGAAGAAATCCTTGTATGGGCTAAAACAGGCTCCGAGAGTCTGGTATGCCAGGATGGATGTATTTCTCCATAGTTTGGGGTTTTCCAAAATTACAACTAATTCTAATTTGTACTTTAAAGTTGTTCATAATCATGTCTTGATACTTGTTCTATATGTAGATGACTTGTTTCTTATATGTGATGAATAGTTGATAGACCAGTGTAAGAGGGAGCTTACCTTTGAATTCAAGATGAAAGATCTTGGATTGATGCATTACTTCCTTGGCTTAGAAGTCTGGAAAAATCCAAGTGAGATATTCTTGACACAAGGAAAGTACACAGTGGATATCTTGTAGATATTTGGGATGCAGGACTGCAAGTCCATTGAGTGTACCAATGACTACTAACTTGACTAAGTTGCGGGATTCAGCCTCTAGTTCACAGAGTGTGGACTCTACTCTATACCAGTGTTACAAATATCACTGATATATCGGCAACATCGTGATATATCATGATGTTAACTCACTGGCAATATATTGCCTCGATATTTTCTCAATATGTTTTGGAGATCTTTCCCGATTTTCTCGCGATATTTGTTGATTTTATCACAACATTTGCCGATTTTTTCAAATATACTGTGATTTTTTTCTTTTTTTGTATTTTTTATTTTGTCGATATATTGCCAATGTTTGCCGACATTTTTGCCGATAAATCCGATAATTTCTTTTTGGACCCTTGGCGATATATTCGCCGACACGATATTTGTAACATTGCTCTATACAAACAGCTTATTGGTTCCCTAATGTATCTCATGCATACGAGGCCCAATATCTGCTACACAGTGAATGAACTGAGTCAGTTCATGTCCAATCCAAAGCACATACACTTGGTAGCTGCTAAACATGTACTCAGGTATGTGTGAGGTACTATCACTTATGAGCTCAGGTATACTTCTAGCAATGGAGTATTGTTATCTGGATACTCAGATTCAGATTGGGATGGCAGTGCAGTTGACCGAAAAAGTACCTCTGGTTATTGCTTCAATATGGGATCAGTAATGATCTCTTGGTCCAGTAAGAAGCAGGGTTCAATAGCTCAGAGTACAACTGAGGCAGAGTATATTGCTGCAAGCGATGCCTGCAAGGAAGCAGTTTGGCTCAGAAAGTTGTTATCTGATCTGTTCGAGGGAAAGCTTGACTCAACGATCATCCATTGCGGTAATCAGAGTTGCATAAATCTTTCATAGAATCCAGTGTTTCATGACAGATCGAAACACATTGAAATGATGTATCATTTCATCAAAGACCTAGTGTAGAGAGGTGCTCTGAAGTTGTAGTACATTCATACAGATAAACATATTGCAGATATCTTGACCAAGCCTCTGACAACATCAAAGTTCGTGTACTTTTGTGACAAGCTTGGTATGGCAGAGAATGCCTCTCTCACTGAGAGGGAGTGTCAATTTTTCTAAGAAGCATCGAGAGCCCTTCTCTTAGGAGAATGGGACCACCTGGTCTAGGACCACGGAGAAGACTCAACCTAGTGTTGAGTGACCATTCTGTTGAATGTAGATATCTAGTCTGGGACCATGATATAGACCCAAATTTGCCCTGGGTAGACTCAACCTTGTGTTAAGTAGACATCTAGTCTGGGACCACGATGTAGACTAGTTTGGGACTGGTGGACTCAGCTTAGTTCTGAGTAGCCATTCTCTTGGAGAATGAAGACACTGTAAGCCCTAGACTAGGTCTGGGCATGTGTGTGGCACTTTGACCCTTGATCTATGGGCTTGGTGTGCTTCTCCAAGGATTAGCTACCCTTGGTTAAGTTACCCTAGTACCAGATTTAGGTGTCACACAGTGTGTGAGATAAAAGCATTAATAACTCTCTTGGTTTATGATGATGTACTTTAGAAATTAAAAAAGGACCACAGGGGTACTTGGAAAAAGGCCAAAGTCAAAAGTCAAATTAAATAAAGACTTTTTGACCAGAGGAAAATGACCACAAATGAAAGTCAAAATATATAAGGACTTCTTATAAAAGTCAAAGGAAAAATAAAAGGACCTTTTTTTTGGTAAAAGCGAAAGTGAAATTAAGAAAAGATTAAAAATATTATTATTTTTATCATTCCTAATCTTGTCCACGTACAGGTGAACAAAGGCTATAAAAGAAGATCAAGTCTTCTTATTAGATATATAAGTTCTCTCTCACAGGTGAAGCTGCTACTTTTATTGACGAAGACTATCTTGCCTCAGCGAAGGCATTTTTCCAGCAAACCTTCGGCTAGGGTTTTTATCAGCACTTGTATTTTCTGGGCAGCTCTCCATCTTTTCTAGGGTAGCCACCTCTCTCCTCAAAGCTGTCTCACTTCTCCCTCCGGGCAACAAATTTTCAAGCTGATTGTTCATTTGGGCAGGCCACATTAGGGCACTTCCCTATTGGCACCCACGAGCAGCCTGCTACAGGCATACTCATAAGGGTTTGGCCCATGGGTAGCCTAGGGCGTACCCTTGTAGGGTTTCCATAGCCACGAGCTGCTAAATAGTAGACCTAGGCTTAAGGTGTAGCTCATGGGCTGCCAACCGAGAGGCCCTGAGGGATTTAGGGCAGGCTTTAAAGCCTCGGCCCAACCCACATTAGACAACCTAGCCACTCCAGTTGTCCTGGGCAGCAACAAAGGTCAGTCGGGCGCTAGATCGGGTAGCAGGTAGCAGATCAGGCATGCCGGGCAGGGTAAACACAAGTTGAGCAGCAAATTGGGCAGACAGTCTGATTTTCCAGACAGCCTGTAAGTTTTTAGAGCAGGAGAGAGAAAATCTCAGTATTTTTGACAAAGCCCTAATTTGGAAAATTTTGTAATTATGGTAAAATTATCAGCCTGATTTTTTTATTGATAAATTTTCAGTGGCTGTGGGTAAATTCTAGATCTGGAATTTGAGGAAATATTTGAAAAATTTCTTAAGCTATCTCATTTACGAGATGAGCTATTAATGCTTTTGGGGTTTTTGTCCTTTGAATATTTCCGTAGTGAAAAATCTTATGTCCATGTGTGCTGATGTGATGAATGTGTTTTTACTACTACTGAATTGTTCTAAGTAGATCTACAAATGTTTAAAGTTTATGCTAATGCTAAAATTTCAACACCTTCTAAGCTCGTACAAATTCTTTTCAACACATGTGGTTCTTTGCTCAATATATACTTCTGCTTCACTGGAGAAGTGTGTTTGGTCAATGGAGTATGTCGTGCCATAATCTACTCCCTCTTTTTGAGACAAACCACGAACCTTGCTTTGTATACTTGATCTTGCAGATCCATATGGTAGACACTACGGACTTCCCTTCAGGTCTCAGAACCATATTCTAGACATCATTCCCCGTGATCAACTAGTACTCTTTGATCATAGCTTCTTCCATAACTAGAAGTGTCTACATCAATGATGTCACTCAATTGTGCCACAAAACTAAAGAATATCTAAGGCCTCTTACTTTAGTTGGAAGTCCCTCCATACTTTTCTTCTTCTTGAATTATCTTTCATTCCCAAGGTGGTCTTCATCTCTCGAGGTGGATCTACCACTCTCTTATATTATTCTAAAGCTCTTTCTTTCATCACAGTGTCTTTGATCTTGGGAGCTTCAAGTTCATCTTTATGTATGTTTATTGGAGTGAATATTGAATTGTCATTACTTGTTCTTCGGTGCAAGTCTTATCCTCCTTTTCTTGTAGGCGAGTGTACATGACCTTTCCTACAAGTCACATACACCAGTTGCATGGTTAGAACCATTTCATAAGACATATGCATAATGACAAATTCTTATGCATAGAGATATAATCATGCAACTAATTTAGCCAGTACAACATTCATCCATACACGGAATCTTTCCAGATGCCTTCCATCTCTACCATAACATCATTGAGATTGTGCACTAATCCCAATATGTCATCAAAGAGGTTTCAGTCTAGATAAGTAGCAATGGAGTGTTTTATAGCACCATGGGCTACTTACCCATAACATGCATATTAGTAGTATATTGTCATTAATGCAAACATTCTATCATGCATAGTACATTTCTTTGAACACAACTAAATAATGACAATTCAAATACTTATCTTTTGTTTGTTTGGTAGACTCCCTCTTGATCCTTATGTCCTGGATCCTTCTATTGATTCTGGAAACCTGTGTACTAGTTCTGAGTGTCACTAATTTCATTATTTCTTTCATACAGGCTGGTCATTGTACTGAACATATCCTTGGGATTCCACAAGGCTGATACATGTGAGCTCCAATGGAGATGGAAATAAACCTCTTGGCTTTTACTAAGTCCTTCTTGTGCTTTGTCTTCATCTCCTTCTGGATATGTAGCTTCTTCTTTGACATAGTTCTCCTAGTCATGCTTCTTCAGGTATGGGAAGCATTCTATACTTCCATGCTTAGAGTTTCTCAGCTTCTTCAAGCTTGTTCTCAAGCTTGGTACTGTTTTTCATCATGATAAAAAAGAGAACGCCAAGTGGAAATAGAGAGGATAGAACTTACCGATGAGATTGCTTCAACTTGATGCTAGCTTGAAAACTTTTCTAAAAGACTGCTTCTAGTGGACCTAGGTTTTGACAAAGAAACCCTAATTTTTCAACTTACTTATCTTTCATATCTGATTGGATAAAAATATGTTCCTCCTCAAGGCGAGCTGAGCAGCATACTCATTTTCCCAAAATTGTGAACATAACTGCAAAACATCTGATGCCCTAGTTTTCTTCAATTTCTTCTACATAACTGCATGATCTTGTTTCTGCTATATCTCTGAAATTCGTGCTCCTCTAGTTCTGAAACTTTGTACTGAGGTATCCTGGTCTATCTTCTTTCCAACCCCACATGTTAGAGTAGAATTGGCTTCACCAATTGGGACTTATGCAGATTTTCCCAAGGTGACTTATTTCAGGACTATTCAGCATAACAAACTTGTACGGGCTGCCATGTGTCACTGTTTCACCTTCAGGTCTGAAAATTTTACCAGAAAAACTACAGTCTGTGCCCTATTTGCAACATCTTGCAAAATTTCATTTGGACCTTCCTAGCCCAAGATATATCAATTTTCCCTAGGTCACTTGTTTAGTGTTGAATTCTGGGAGAGGCTAGAACCCTAATTTGGAGGAATCATATCTCCTATATTATAGCAAATATGAGGTTGAAACTTTTACAAAGGGTACAACAATATTTCATCTTCACCTTGTCAAAGTTTCAGCTACTGAGCCTTCTCCAATCTCGCATTATAGCGAAAGGCCCAACATGACTAGTTTTTGTCTTCTAGGGTTTTCAAGGAGGGTGTCTGCTAGGTTGCGTTTAACAAAAACAGTTGCGGTAGCTTGGCTATGATGGCGCATCATAAGGTTGTACAAGTAGTAGCGGAAGTGAGGGTGTTGGGAAAACCTATTATCATGGAATCGGATAAGGTGCAAAGCATATTCCTGCATGGTGACTTCGTAAAGACGAGGTTGTTTTAGCATGGGAACCCTTGTGGGAAATAATGTTAGGAATGCCATTGAGAGGAGACCTTACGTATTGTATTCATTTATTGGAGAAATACCAATGGGGGGCCAATCAATTGATGTTGAAGGGGTGGTATGGGTTGTAGATTCAAACCGCCTAATTTCTTTAGTCTCAGTGCGAGTAGGGGTGTTGGATTGACTCGGGCAATTAGCATTTATTTTATTTGAGTCAGGCGTGCAAGTTCAATTGGTTGGTTTCCGAGATCCATGTTGTTATCTGTGGAGAAGCGATGGCCATGTCGCTCATTACTACATCAAGAGCATGTATATATTCCACTTGAGAACTTTGTTTTCATTTTTGGATATGATTCCTTGCATATGGAGCAAACATGAAGTGGGTGGAGGCGAGAAAGTCACTTAAGAAAGCAAGCGTGACCATCTGGCAAGGGGGTGGTTGGAGGTGGGGGTGTAGTGGATGTGTGCATTGGGGTAGGTTTGATTGAAGCATTGATGTTTCCATGCCTATATTGATAAGTAAGACGTCTATGTGCATTTTGGTGGTCCTTTGTTTGGCTATAAATAAGCCTTGTACGTGCATTTATTTGGTCACGTGCAGTATTGGGCAACATGGGTTGTTGAAGAGGAGTTTGCCTTGAACCTGAAGGAGACATTGATGGGAATTTTAAATGTTACAAATGTGTAATTGTAAGAAAAATTCAAGGCATGTACATTAAAAGCAAGAGATGCAAAGTACAAATAAGAATTAGTAAAGGTGTTATAAAATTGATGATGTTGGTGGTAGGTAAAAATGTATAGGCTAAGCTACATAAGAGAGGGCTTAAAATAATGGGCAGAAAATAGTACATGTTATTATGGATGATGGTGCAAGTGCACTTGGTGAGCTTGATGACAGAGCCTTCTTGGAGTTCTCCATTTGATATGAGGGAGTTGAAGGTAGTTGGGAGCAAAGTCTGGTGTGTGTTGTTACCATCAGAGATAGTAATTTGAAAACATGGAGTAGTTGCATTTGTTGGTTCGAATGGCTGGAGTGAAAAAACCTGCAAAAGTGGTTGAAGATGTACAGAACCAGACAACAAAGAAGATACCACATTTTTTGTCAAGGGTGCCTCCATTATGCGGGGAAAACACTGAGAGTAAGAGGAAACAAACGTATAAGTATATGACAATTTTGTTTGTGTATATATACATATATGTATATATATATACTGTTGTACAAGTGACATACAACCATGCGATATGTACAATGAAACTGTAGCAGGCAGAAGAGTATAATGTACAACAGTGATAGAAAGACGGTAGTTTTTGATTTTTTTTTAATATAATGTGAGAAGAAAAGCATGCAATGGAACTATGCAAAGTTAGGTTGTAAATGGTTAAAGTGTATTAGAGGTACGATCCAGCAAGGAATTTATTGGATACTTCAGTCCTTCTCGACATATCCCTTCTGGTCAACCCACTGTCTCATTACGACCCTCATTATGTGTTTTATTGAGTCCCATTCTTGTCGCTTCAATACACCCCTCATTTTACTTTTCTGATGCAACACACTCTATTTGTCCTCTAATCTTCCATATCTAGGTTTGCATTTTTTTCCATCAGTGTATAGGGAGGAGATTCAAACTAACGATGTGATGCACAAGTCAACAAAGGGTTTGACTATATTCTCTCTCTCTCAATGTAGGTATTTTTTTTCTTGTGTGTCATCACTGTATAATTATGTGTTATTCAAAAGATTGACTATCATGTGTTATTCAAAAAATTGAATCAAAATTATATAATTAGTTCAAATATATCAAACTACTCTTGATATCCTTCTTGATCTAATACTTGTAATATAAGACAATAATCATAATACTAAATTGGCATAATACTAAAATATGTTCATTGATCTACTACTTGTAAATCACTTTTAAGACTTTAAGTGGATTCTAGACTTATTTCCTTGTCATTGTGGTAGAGTGATGAGAATACTACATTCAGTAAAGATAAAGAGATTTCTCTCTTCACAACCCTAAACTAAGATAAAATGAAGGAAAAAGGTAATATCACATTGTCTTCTTGACGTTAGACTATCTAAAACAGAAGTTAATATTCTTGGTCCTAAGTTCAATTGAGGTTCCACATTTTTTTTGCAGTCGGGGAAAATAGTTGCTTGATATTATAATGAAACAAAGGTAACCTTGTACATCATCAAGCAAATATCCATACCCAAATGGGTTAGATAGAACAGTAAATACTACATTACAATGTAGTTCAAATAAAAAATATAACTATGCCCAAGATGTGAAAAAATACTATCAGCACCTGGGTATCAATACATGAAAAGGTCCTCTCATAAGTGAGTAGTATATACATAAGTCAGAGAAATGTGCACAAATAACATAACAAGAGCCCAGACACCTTATCCAAAGTAGGCAAGCGACTCTCAAAATTCTTGTAACTGTTGCTTAACATAACGAGAAATATCTCAAAAAAATCCATGAGATAAATATCTGAAAGTAAAATATTCAGTAAGTAAAAGGTGACCAGGAGCCATACACAAACCCTCCATGGAGAAGATGTCTGCCCTCTTGTTATGTTCCCTATAGACATGACTAAAATCCACCCAAGCAAATGAGGGTATGAGTAATCTGGTGTTGTAGCACCAAGCCTCAAGGTCCACCACGTGGAGGGTGGATTCCCGCTTTTCCCAATTTATAATCACCGAGGAGTTTCCAAAGATATGTAGGTAAGGTAGCCCAATATATTTTGTGACCCGTAATGATGCCCAGAGTGCTAAAATTCCTGCTCTAGTATTAGTACTGCTCCCACATCCAAGCTTAAAAACTGCAAGGTATTTACATGTCCCTTTAATTAAGATAATTTTGTACACTTAAACATTTCAGGTTTTCATATATTCATTGCTTCATGGGAAATTTTTTTTAATTCCATGCATAAGCAAAGTTATTTTCTTTGTGAAGTGTGCCAAAACAATCCTCAATAACTACTTCAGATTTGCATCATAACTCCATACCAAATTTACCCTTCAACAAACTTTCAAATATGTCTATTGAAGAGAAGGCTCTTCTTTGCAAAGAAGTGCCACATTTTTTTGTTACATTCCTCTCTAAGAGCACCTTGAGAATGCACAAGAATTCTGCAAATGCAGATACATTTGGGGATCTCTCTGATAGTTGTGAAGTCAGAGAATTCCAGTCATCCAACCAAAATGGGGACATAAAAGCATAAAGTTTGCTAAGGGCAGACTTTTCTCATCATTCCTATAGCAACAGGTCAGAAAATATATCTGAAATAATTCGTGAGAGACCAAAAAACATATGAATCAAGAGCATAAAAAGAAGGCTGATAGGAACATCCATGTCAGCAAAAGAACCATTTATTCAAACTGAATGCTTGTGCCTCATAAAGAGAGTGAAAGGGAAAAGCCCGACACAATCCAAAATAACTGAAATATCCCATGATCAATGCTCATACCATCTAAAGATTCAGAAAATTCCCCATGCCCCGGGGCCATTGAAAGAGCCTATTTGGAGAGACTGTCAGTCTACTAGTTATGCTCGCGATAGATATGATTGATGGTCACTAAAGGGACATGATGCAACAGAGAAAGAATGTCATCACACCAACGACTCATAAGTGGGGTGTTCAATGAAGTAGTTCTGTTCACCCAAGAGATGATAACCTGTGAATCCCCAAATACAGATTACAGAGGGATCCCCAAATGAATGGCAACCGAAAGTAGTGCCCAAAGAGCCAGAAGCTCTAATTTGGTATTGGTGCATCTATTATCCTAGTTTAAGAGCTTGTTGGCTATTTATAACCATAAAATAATAAAAGTTATTTAATTCCATAAAATAACCATAATTTTTTTTAATTCCATGCATAAGCAAAGTTATTTTCTTTGTGAAATGTGCCAAAACAATCCTCAATAACTACTTCAGATTTGCATCATAACTTCATACCAAATTTACCCTTCAACAAACTTTCAAATATGTCTATTGAAGAGAAGGCTCTTCTTTGCAAAGAAGTGCCACATTTTTTCATTACATTCCTCTCTAAGAGCACCTTGAGAATGCACAAGAATTCCGCAAATGCAGATACATTTGGGGATCTCTCTGATAGTTGTAAAGTCAGAGAATTCTAGTCATCCAACCAAAATGGGGACATAAAAGCATAAAGTCTGCTAAGGGAAGACTTTTCTGATCATTCCTGTAGCAACAGGTCAAAAAATCTATCTGAAATAATTCATGAGATACCAAAAAACATATGAATCAGGAGAATAACAAGAAGGCTAATAGGCACATCCATGTCAGCAAAAGAACCATTCATTCAAAATGAATGCTTGTGCCTCATAAAGAGAGTGAAAGGGAAAATCCCGGCACAAGCCAAAATAACTGAAATATCCCATGATCAATGATCATACCATCTAAAGATTCAGAAAATTCCCCATGCCTCGGGGCCAACGAAAGAGCCTGTTTGGAGAGACTGTTAGCCTGCTAGTTATGCTCGCGATAGATATGATTGATGGTCACTAAAGGCACATGATGCAGCAGAGAAAGAATGGCATAACACCAATGACTCAGAAGTGGGGTGTTCAATGAAGCAGGTATGTTCACCCAAGAGATGATAACCTGTGAATCCCCAAATACAGATAAGGGAGGGATCCCCAAATGAATGGCAACTGAAAGTAGTGCCCAAAGAGCCAGAAGCTCTAATATGTTGTTGGTGCATCTATTATCCTAGGTTAAGATCTTGTTGGCTATTTATAACCATAAAATAATAAAAGTTATTTAATTCCATAAAATAACCATAATTTCTTTTAATTCCATGCATAAGCAAAGTTATTTTCTTTGTGAAATGTGCCAAAACAATCCTCAATAACTACTTCAGATTTGCATCATAACTTCATACCAAATTTACCCTTCAACAAACTTTCAAATATGTCTATTGAAGAGAAGGCTCTTCTTTGCAAAGAAGTGCCACTTTTTTTCATTACATTCCTCTCTAAGAGCACCTTGAGAATGCACAAGAATTCCGCAAATGCAGATAAATTTGGGGATCTCTCTGATAGCTATAAAGTCAGAGAATCCCAGTCATTCGACCAAAATGGGGATAGAAAAGCATAAAGTCTACTAAGGGAAGAATTTTCTCATCATTCCTATAGCAACAGGTCAGAAAATCTATCTTAAATAATTTGTGAGAGACCAAAAAACATATGAATTAGGAGCATAGCAAGAAGGATGATAGGCACATCCATGTCAGCAAAAGAACCATTCATTCAAACTGAATGCTTGTGCCTCATAAAGAGAGTGAAAGGGAAAATCCCAGCACAAGCCAAAATAACTGAAATATCCCATGATCAATGATCATACCATCTAAAGATTTAGAAAATTCCCCATGTCCTGGGGCCAACGAACGAGCCTGTTTGGAGGGACAGTCAGGCTGCTAGTTATGCTCGCGATAGACATGATTGATGGTCACTAAAGGCACATGATGCAGCAGAGAAAGAATGTCATCACACCAATGACTCAGAAGTGGGGTGTTCAATGAAGCAGTTATGTTCACCCAAGAGATGATAACCTGTGAATCCCCAAATACAGATAAGAGAGGGATCCCCAAATGAATGGCAACCGAAAGCAGTGCCTAAAGAGATAGAAGCTCTAATCTAGTGTTGGTGCATCTATTATCCTAGGTTAAGAGCTTGTTGGCTATTTATAACCATAAAATAATAAAAGTTATTTAATTCCATAAAATAACCATAATTTTTTTTAATTCCATGCATAAGCAAAGTTATTTTCTTTGTGAAATGTGCCAAAACAATCCTCAATAACTACTTCAGATTTGCATCATAAATTCATACCAAATTTAACCTTCAACAAACTTTCAAATATGTCTATTGAAGAGAAGGCTCTTCTTTGCAAAGAAGCGCCACATTTTTTCGTTACATTCCTCTCTAAGAGCACCTTGAGAATGCACAAGAATTCCACAAATGCAGATACATTTGGGGATCTCTCTGATAGCTGTAAAGTCGGATAATTCTATTCATCCAACCAAAATGGGGATAGAAAAGCATAAAGTCTGCGAAGGGCAAACTTTTCTCATAATTCCTATAGCAACAGGTCAGAAAATCTATTTGAAATAATTCGTGAGAGACCAAAAAACATATCAATCAGGAGCATAACAAGAAGGCTGATAGGCACATCCATGTCAGCAAAAGAACCATTCATTCAAACTGAATGATTGTGCCTCATAAAGAGAGTGAAAGGGAAAATCAGGCTCTTTCTACAAGACAGGCTCTTTCACAGGAGGGGCTCTCAAGAAATCACCTCACGGCAATCCAGAATCACCGGACAAGAGTCACGACTGTCCAAAAATCATCGGACTGTAGAAGGAAGAAAAGTGTTTGGAAACCAATGTTCATTTCGTCGTCTATTCAACCAAACATGCTTCTCTGCGTATCTTCTTCGTGATCCACTGGTTCTTCACGTGTCTTCTTTGTGATACGCTGGTCCTTCGCGTGTCTTCAAATTGACTCTTGTTGGGTAGTATAAAAATTTGGTGTTGATAGTCCGGCCTTCTGAATATTTTGGAGGTAAAGGTTAGAACCTAGTTCGGGCTCCTTCGCAAGTGATAGCATTGATGGTTGGACCTGGCACTTAACCCCCATCCCCGAGTTCTTAATTAATTAAGGTTTCTGGTTGGTGCCTTGCTTTGTACTAGTTGACAATACAGGGAACCTATGCAAAATGTGCAGCGCAAGAGGAGACATGCGTAAAAGTAGCACTGGCAGGAGGGACGATGACATCTACAATTGTTGAGAACAAAAATTCAGAGGAAAATGCCTTACGGCGTTCCATTCAAGTCTGTGATTTGATTTCATTGAAGATGCAAGTGAAAATTCTAAAATATGTTCAATTATAAGTTTTAGTACAAGTGTCTATATTTCAACTTATTCTTTACTTTGCATGTGGAATCATCCATCTCTCCTGTTACATTTCATTACTTATGACTTTATGCTTTATCCAAAACAGTTTAGAAAATTTCATTTTAACTAGAGTTTGGTGAAGCGGAAAATCCAAAGGGGACACAGTTTTAGTTTTTCTTTTAGATTGTTTTAGGATTTTTGAAAGTTTTAGAGAGAGACCCTCAAAACCTCTAGGGAATGGAAATCTATCTTTGAAACTTTAACTTATAAAACTATGCCAAACATCAATTTTTTGCAGAATTTCTACTTAAAATTATTCTTGCACCCTCTTGGATAGGCAACTTGCCTTACTCATTTATCATTTATCCTCAACATGGCAGAACTCTATGGACATTGATTTGATTCATATGAAAGTGATAACATAACTGTAAGGTATTTGGACTGGAATGACTTTAGAATCCATTAATTAAAAAGGGTAAATGACTTGCAAAGTGCACTCTACACTCAATGGATTCTAAAGTCCCAAAATAAAAAAAAGGCTTCCTCCTCGTGTGTAAAATTCTGGTTCCCTCAGGCAATCTATAAGAATCCATTAATTAAGAAGGGAAAATGACTTGCAGAGTGCACTCTGCACTCAATGGATTCTAAAGTCCCGAAATTAAAAAAAAGGCTTCCTCCTCATGTGTAAAATTCGGGTTCCCTCAGGCAATCTATAAAGACTATTCACAACTTGTGTTACAAGCATTTACAAATAAAAAGTTTTCGGCGTGTGTCAAAATCCTGGTTGACGTAAGGAATTTAAAAAAAATCCATGAAACACTTTCACCTTTTTCATTTTTTTTTTGTAGCTTGTTATTTTATTTTATTCCTATTAAGAAAAGCTGCAAAATCTTACTACATATGCAATTCCCCTCGCCCCTTTAAATAACAATGCACCCAGAGAATATAGGGGCACTCCATTGGTCTGGTGTCTACGTGCATATAGTTATGTGCATTATAGAAGGTTCACTAAATCTAAAAGATGTATTCCGTGCATTGAACATAGACATTCATCTGCTTACAAATTGGATAAAAGTAAGCAACTCTAACATCTTTGTTCTCTTGGTTCTAATTTTTATACCACCAGTGATTTTTAAGTTTAGTTTTTCATAATGAACATTTTTCAATTTTAATGCCTAGCAACCAAAGTGACATTGATACAGTTTCTTCTCGTAGCAAATGTCGGGATTAATTTCAGAAAATTGCTTCTCGCCGCTTTCTTTCAAACAAATTTTAATCCTTTATCCATTTTGGTTTCCTTAAATACAATTGTTTCTTGATTGCAGAATTCTATATTTTCCATTTCTTAGCTACCTGTAATCTCTAGAATATTCTGGATTTTTACTGTTAAATTGTAAATTCCACCTTAAGAACCAAGTATATTCTGGATTTTAATTCTTTCTTTTATCAAGCCCTTCTAGGTATAAGGGATTGGGTAAAAAGCTGAGGTAAATGTGGCGAAAGCTGTTTTCTGAGAAACAACTACATTGAGAATTTTGAAAGAGTGGTTCTATGTAAAAGCCTCCCTTGGGTAAGTAGCTGGGGGTAATTGTTGCAAAAGCTGTTTTCTGAGAATCAACAATATTCGAAATTATGAAAGCGGTTCCATGTAAAAACAAACCCATCTTGTAGTTTTGAGACACTACCCTATTATTTGGTTTGTAAGAGATACCAGTACTTGTAGATTAGAATTTAGCTGAAGTCGTATAACAGTTGCCTTGGTATGAGATAATTTTGACAGAAATTCTGGAAAACAAACAATTTTAAAAAGTTGAAGTTGATTATGTCAGGTTCATTTATCACATACTCCAATTGTACTACGATTCTGAAGATATTATAACTCGATATAGTTGAATATTTGAGTAGAATTCTTAGTGTTGTTCAGCAATAAGTAGGAGATATCTAAACAGATGATAAAAATAAAGTCCTGATCAGTATTCAGCATTCAAAACCAGCACAACTAATAAACTAGCGGATCACGAAGAAGACACGCGGAGAAGCGCAGTTGGCTGAATATACGACGAAATGAACAGTGGTTTACCAAAGAACTCTAGGGAAAAATGCCTTATGGCATAAAAATTACCGTGCAAGCATAAATGGGAATACTATTCGATCAGATACTCCTTTTTTCAGTCTGGAAAGAAAGGGCAAAATAGGGCTGATAAAGAGATGACCAATCCAATTTTTGGACCTTGCACCTACAAAGGATGTCTAAAGTCAGAAGTGAAAAGGTCTAAATTCAATTCATTCATTCTTCCTACTAAAGGTTAATAGCAATGGTATACTAACCCCATTCTATCTAATAAGTTCTAGTAGTAGTTCCTAGGGCAGTTCTGAGGATTCCGGAGTGGGCATACCCATATTAACAAAATAGGAACATCAAGAAAAATGTAGCTCAAAACTTTTTTCTTCTTCTGATGATGATGGTGGTGGAATCCCGCCCATAAGGATAATATTAAAATATTGCTCACTCATTGGGCACACAAAATATAGAATTGGTTTGCTTAGTGATAAGTCAATGGCCAACTCACAAGTGCCCAACGATTCAAATCACCGACTTGATGCTAGCTAGCAATAGGAACTCAAATCATTTTACTTTTTTTTCCCATTATGATGGTGGAATCCCACCCCTTCTAGAGAACATTTCAATATTTCTCACTCCTAGGGAAATGAAACTACATAAGCAAGTTGCATAGATATAAACACCTACTCAAAGAGTCAACTCACAAGTTGCTACGAACTTTTACTTAAATTGTAAATGTACATCACCAAATTTCATTAATCTTACCAAAACTAGCACAAACCTTAAATCACTAAATACACTTGTAACTTAGCTTAACCTAAAAACTAAACCACTTCCTAAAACATGTCCAAATGTCAATACCTCCCCTTTCAAAATAACAATACAACCTAAATGATATCTTAATAATGTCAATACCTCCCCTTCCAAAATAGCAATACAACTTAATACTATCTTAATAATTCAATGCATTACCAAAAGAGAGCATAAACATGCTTAAGCTCATTCCAAATTAACAAAGAACCTCAAGTTCGATTGTTCAAGTATATTGAGAAATAAACCAATACGATAAATATATTGAAAAAGCTACACCTAGACCATGTAAAATTTAAAACAAATAGTATTTTTATGTCAGTCTCCATTGCCCCAAAAATTGATTTTAAACTATTTCCACTTTCCCAATGTATGATAACTTAAAAATTTGCAATTACCAACCTAGGAATTCAAAAAAAGGCCCAATGTAAAGTGAATTAAAAAGTTACAATTACCCACATAAGAATTTTAAAAAGATGATTTTACAAATGACTTGTGATGTTACAATTACCAAAGTCGAGAATTAAAATTACCAAAGAGATGTTACAATTAATTCATCTGCAAAAAATTTTAATCCCAACCAACCAACATAGCAACACAACCATCTGAGAGCCCTCCTCAACACACAAGGTAACATCACTCATAGCGAGCGAGTAATCCAAGGACCTTAGAATTAATGAGGAAAGAAACTCTGGGCACGTGATGGAGCTATAAGAAAATAGTGTCTGGGATATTTGCTATCTATTTTACATGCAAAAAACCAAGTAGAGCTAGAAACCCCCACAGTGTTAGTTCACCGTTAGGCTAAACTTTTCCCAAATTATCTATATTTCCAACTACCCTTTCTAAGTTTTGGGCGGAAACACTTATTTGGCTTCGCTTTTTGTTATTTTTTGTTGTTGCAGAAGAGATGGAGTCTACCTCTTGTGTTGCAGAATGCATTGGAGTCCCCAACTATGGAAACTCATTGGTTGTCGGTTTCCCTGTGCCTTTTCTGCTATTAGGATTTACTAGAACATAGGCATGAATTCCCTAGATTCCACATGAAAATGCCGTGTCATCTTAACTCAAGAAGGAGAAAAAGGAAGCACATTTTCACAGAATATACCCTGTCGTTTTAACTCCACTTAGAACACATGCATACAAGACCTTCAAGAAACTCAAAACTCATTCTTCACTGAGGGTTTTACTTACCGGGGCCTATGTTGTGCAAAGAACTCGGGTTGCAGAAGGGTATTCGTGGACCATAAATAGTTCGAAACTTAGATCTGCAAGGAACAGAGCGAGAAGATACATAAACTTAGACAAATTTCTTCCCATAACTTGAACAACAAGCTTTCTTCGTTAATGAGACACCCACATCCATTCCTGGACAAGATAATTAACAAATATATTTATATTCAAGAATGCCAAAAGAAATTGACATGGAGTAAATTCTGCATATTAAAGTGTATTAAGAGAACTAAGGCCTATTCTATGAAAGTAAAATAATTTGGAAATTTAGAAGTCATTGTCGCTATATAGAAACTTGAAATACCCTTTAAATAATTAGAAAAGCAAATATTAAAACAAGAAAAAGCATAAACCAACATTTTTCTTTACCTGTTTAATTTCAAAACAAAAAATTCTTTAAAGAAAACGCATTGTACATGTGAATATCAAGATCAACCATCAATGGAAACAAGGTCAACCTGAAAATGGATACTACCAATAAGAGTTTAGCAACAACTTACAAAATTGCTAGTATATAGACAGATCATGGCAAACAAGTCACTATTTGGATACATGATCCAAGACCACCTTATAATATGATGTTCTGTTCGAAGAAAAGATTCAATATCTGAAATACAACAAAAGTAGAGGGAATTGTTGAAGCAGGTTGTGAATAGGTATTTTCTTTTCAATTTTGAATACGCCTCCCCAGCTTCCTATTGAAGAGCTTGCAGGATTCGATGCTTAAATCCACATTTGCAAATAGCGACATGAAAAATGCAGCCTCCTCTACACAAGTTATATGCATCATAGCCAATTGCACCATAGGCTTGCTGCTGAACCCTACTATTGATTCAGGGGTTTTGAATTATTCTAAGCTATACGAGAATGGTGGTTTAGTGGTCGGGCCAGCTGCGGTGCCTGATTCTTTTAATGGCAATTTTGCGGAAATTGATTAACGGCTTGCAGAGGGCTGACGATATGACAACACCCAGATAAGCCTACAAGATTGACACTAACAACAAATTTGCAATAGAAATGAAATTGCACAGAATGAATTCCAAGAGCAGTGGAAAAACAAAGTACCTGTGTTTTTTTAGTTCTTTGGCTCTTTGAATTAGAGTTCCTGCAACTAGAAACAATGCAACTTCTCTGTGCAAACCCACGCAAACTAAATGTGACCAGTAAACACCATTTATGCAGCAGGGAGGGGCGGTCACCATGACAAGATGTTCAACCACCTCCTCCATGAATATCAAGCTATCTAATAAATTTAGAATAAATGCCAAATTGAGAAAAAAACACTTCATGTTTCAGACGGGCTCTTTCACAGGACAAGCTCTCCAGAAATCGCCCACGACACTGCAGAATCGCCGGACAACTGCGGTTCTAACCAACTCAACAGTCACGGCAAATCCTATGAACAATGCTCAGCAAAGAGGTGGAAAACACGTGAATACTGAAACTTGTAGGAGAAATGGGAGGAAAGAGCAAGGCAGCGACCGGAAACCTTCAACCATCAATGCTGTCACTTGTGGAGAATCCTGGACTGTGTTCTAACCTTTACCTCCAAAACATCCGGAAGGCCCAACTATCAGCATGGAGGTTTTACACAGACTTAACTTGAAAAAACGCGGAGGACCAACAGATCACAAAGGAGACACGCGGGGATGGGGGTTAAGTGCCAGGTCCGACCATCAATGTTGTCACTTGCGGAGGAGCCCGGACTGGGTTCTAGCCTTTGCCTCCAAAACATCCGGAAGATTTTCAAAACACGCGGAGAACCATCGGATCACGAAGAGGACACGCGGAGGACCACCAAATCGCGAAGAGGACACGCAAAGAACCACCATATCGCAAAGAGGACACGCAGAGGAGCACGGTTGGTCGAATAGACGACGAAATGAACAGTGTTTTTCCGAAGAACTTCAGAGAAAAACGCCTTACGGCGTAAAAATTGTAAATTACACTTGTATTTACATTAAAAAAAAAAACAATAAAAACATTTTATTCAAACATGGTAAATTATACTTATATTTATATAAAAAATAATAAAAATATTTATTCACTATCACACAGAAAATAATTTTTTATATAGAGAAAATGTGGTAAAATGTCATTGTCTTTCAATGTCATTATTCATAGTGATACTTTACATAGCGAAAATAACTTCCAGTTTGTTCATATTTTTACCAATGGTTAAAAGAAAAGCTATTTACATATTTTTTATCTTCTTTTAAATAACTTTATATTATATCATATAAATATGGAGTAAATTCCTTTTTTTTTTTTGCTAAAATAATTTTTGTAAGATTTTTTTTACCAATTATTTATATATGTGTTTTTTTTTAATTTTATTTTATTAAAAATAAATTTTTTCAATTTTTTTTAATTTATTCTTAAAATAAAGTTTTAATTTTATGCATCACATGACAAGTATATATTTTATTTATTTAAATACTTTCATACTCAAAAGAATGAACTTATTTCATATACAATAAATGTGAAGAAATAATTAAAAAAAACATCTCAAAATTTACATAAAGATAAAAATGACATGCATGTATCTTAAAAAAAGAATATTGTAAATTACACTTGTGTTTACATTAAAAGAAAAAACAATAAAAAAATTTATTCAAACATTGTAAATTATACTTGTATTTATATAAAAAAAAAATAAAAATTATTCACTATCACACACAAAATAATTTTTTATATAGATAAAATGTGGTAAAATGTCATTGTCTTTCAATTTATATGCAAATACGCTATAAAATAATAATGAAAGGCATATTATAAAAATGAAATTCAAGTCATTCTTTTATTTTACAAACATAATGAGAGAAAATGTAGGGGAGTCAAATGGTTTGCTCTTTTTGGCAATAGAGTGGGTGAAAATTATGTGAGTGGATGATAGATTGAGAGTTTTCCCTGAGTCTCAATTGAAGGTTGTATTAAGATTTTATCGAGTTGTTAACTCTCAATGGATTGATCAATGGTTTCAACTTCCATCAATGGTTTGGATCGATTAATCAAGGATTTAACCTTCCATGAATGGTTCGGAAATTTATTTAGCCTCCACTATCATTGAGAAGATCCTTTGTTTTCTCAAACAATGGTAACCTCAAGCCACTAAAAACCCAATGCAACAAATGCTCACTCCAACCTATATAGTTTCAAGTGTAATAAATGACATATGGGTGCTCGCACGAAGTTGGTTCCACTTTTTGGTGCCACTTAGGAAATCAAAAACACACTTCCAAAGTGTAAATCAAGAACGCATATGCGTTATTGATGGTACGTTCGGAATAACTTGAGCCCAAACACAAGGCTAAGGTTCGTGGAAATGTATATCGCATATGCGATATATCGCATATGCGATATTTAACATTACAAAACGCATATGCGATATGTAACATTTCCAAAACGCATATGCGATATATCGCAAGTGCGATATGCAACATTTAGAAAACGCATATGCGATATATCGCATATGCGTTTTTTAGAACTACCCAACAAATGTGTTATGCTTGATCGGAATGCCAACAACTCTTAGAAATGGACCTATCAGATGTTTTT
>LPNX010989910.1:24273-51512 GCA_001517045.1 Pseudotsuga menziesii | reverse complement strand
GAAATATGTGCCAATACGGTAGGCATGTAAGACACAGATCTGGACATAAATAGCTATCTTAACCTATACACTACATATCTCTTGCAGTATGATAAAGCAACGGCACCCCAAAACAAATACCTCTATTTTTTGTGCAAGCTCATAATAGGACTGTGAAACGGGAATCAAAAACACCTGTTCCCGGACCTCTGGAGTTCCATTCACTGGAAAAATCTCTTCAGCTTGAAACCACACATTATTCAGCTGATTATCAATGTATTTCCCTAATGGAGTACTGTAGATCATTCTCATCCATCTTCTTTGCTGCATCGTGGAGATCCTTCCATTCAATCTTTGGGAACATATGCTTCAAGAAATCAGGGTTAAATGGAACCTCCTTTGTCACAAAATTCTCAACTACCAACTCCAATGGAAACCCCCTGGTCACTCCTCCATGAGAGACGCTGTTTCGGGCTCGAAAGATCATCCATGGCCGGTTATGGCATACAAAATTCACCAAAAAAAACAAACATAACCGCGCGCACTGAAAAAATTTCACAAAAAAATCAAACATAACCGCGCTTAAACTCTTGGCCGTCGCTGTATCGACACCTTGACCATTTTATAAGTCAACAAAAGACGGTGCCGTCGCTATAGCGATGGTCTGGCGTGGATACAGCGACGAAAGTCGGGGCTTCTTAAAAAAAATTGTAAAAATGCATAATTTACCCTTGATTTTTCCACGAAAGTAAAACTAACGTGGAAAAATTGATCACATGTACTAGTGCCAGTGACACATGAGGTTCCACAAATACCCCGGTGGATAGAAACGCTCCGTGATAACTTCCCAGAATGCCTCCCACGTATTTCTCTAGTCTAATGTGGATGCACCTGAACCCTCTTCATAAAGTGAAATGAGATCTGAAGCATCTGTTTTAGCTTGCCACCAAGCCTAGGCCACATTTTCCAGCTGGCATTTCAGGCTTTGTTTTCAAATACGTGGTAAGACTATGTATCCAGGAATCCAACATGTCTCCATCCAATTGTCCTCCATATTTGGGGAGAGCAATGCAGGCATCCAAGTTAAGACTAGAAGTTGAATAGGCAGATTGTTATCTGCTGGCTACCTCCTGAAGTTGTTGTTCTTGTGAACGAGATGGTGGCCGTAGCTTGCGAGCTCGATGTTGTCATCTACATTTTTTGATTGATGGGATCTGTAAAATGGGCGAGCTCGATTTTTTCATAGAAATGCAGATTCTCATGGTTGAGAAGGGGATGGCCCCAGATGTTTTTACCTACATCAGTTTGATTCAGGGGCTCTCTGATGCGGGTCTGTTGGACGAGGCTCTGGGGAGTATTGCTCTTATGGAAGTTTTGTTCAGGCAACAAGGTTAGTATTTTAATCATCCCAGATTTGGAAATCGAAGCAAATATGGGATCGCTGGATTTGGTAATATGCATGGTTGAGAAGAGCCTGAAAGTGTATCTGTATTTTTCCTTGGATTAGTTTTGGTCTTGTGAAGAAGAAGTCATTTTTAAGAATATGGACTCAAATTCCATGGCAAATCATGGTGGTAACAACAGCAGTAGCCATGATCATTGCTGGCCCTCTAAGATGCCGGTTTGGCATTTAAAGAGTCCTTGGGACTGGGAAGGTTGCACAGGGCTTTACAATACGGGTGGGGATAGGTATGAGAGATTACCCATGGTTGAATGGGTTTGTTTAGAAGAGGGTTATAATATTGGGAAGGAGTTATTCTGTGGGACGAACATGGTTCATGAGTCCTCGCCCCTATCTGAGACTTTCATAGCTGCTCGTAATTTTACTGAAGTCATCAACGACAGAAGTTTTTCAGTCAATCATAGGGCACAGTTTCCTCTGGATGTCAAGATTCATCAGAATCCTTTGGCTGAGGGTTCTGTTAAAAGTGAAGGCAATGGATTATTGAAGGGTTGGCTTGTAGAAGGGGTTGCAAATGGTGGTAATTTTTTTGGGGGTTCCGAGTATAGCCATTCTGGTCAGAGAAATATGGTGGTAGTTGGCTTGGGTGGGACTCGGGAAGAATGACAATTATCAGAGTGCTAACGAGGGTCCCATGAGAGATAACATTAATGTCATCAAGGATTTTCAAGGGGATTCCTTAAAGTGCCTTAAGCTAGGAAAGCGGCATCATTTTGGAGACTTTGTGAATCCAGCTAACGTAATTAATCCAGTCACTAGTAATAGCGCTAGCAATTGCGTTTATAAGAAGCCGAGGGATTTTCCGGCTTCGACCACGCAACCTCCCCTTTGTCAAGTGGAAGGATGCAACATAGTGTTGGCAAATGCAAAATAATATCACAAGTGACATAAAGTCTATGAAATGCATTCCAAAGCCCCCAAAGTCATTTTTCTTGGTACCGAGCAACGCTTCTGTCAGCAGTGAAGCAGGTAACTAACCAGGAGACGGTTGCACCTCACTGTTTTTTTTTTTGAGTAGGTCAACATGGATCCATACATACTAAGTATATAATTTGATAATACACATGAATAATTAAGTATATAATTTGATAATACACCTGAATAATTGAGTGTTGTGGTGCCTATCTAGATTCCATGGCATAGTAGAATTTGACGACGCAGAGAGAAGTTGCTGGCAGAACACAATGAACGGCGAAGGAAGAACTCGTTAGATTCATTGGCTAACTCTGGCAGCCAAGGTAATTTTATATAAATTTTCCTTTCGTGTTACTGTAAGGCGGAGATGTGCATGCATTCAAGCACAAGTTCATTAGTTGACAACCTATTACTTTTTGAAGACTTTAGTTTTATATTTGTTAGAGGATAATTCTCTGAATTGGCCCTGTGAAACTTTCAGATGATGACTGTGCAAAAACCTCCATTGTTTATTCTTCAGGTCTGCATCTTTTCGATACTTTATGAATTTCTCAGTAATCTCAAAACATTCAGCTTTGGTTGCTTCTGCTTCCCCTATAGATTTTATTTTATGACTGAAGCTTCGGAGTTCTAGCATAGGCTGCCTCTTGTTTTGAATTCCTTCAACGCCATCAAGAATGGTCTCTTAATTGAGCACGTTTTTTCGTCCTCAATCCATACTTCCAAATTTATAGCCATAGATTGTACTATCCGGCTTGACCATCTGTCTGAGTTCCTTTTTTATTATAAACCTTAAAGCGTCTGAGCAATTATAGACTTATTCCCCAATCAAATAGATTGAACACAATGTAGGCAGGGATATACATTCACTCGTGCAATTTTACAAATCCCATTTTGCAATTTAATTTTTTGTTTTTAATTTTTGCCATCGAGGAACTGAAATTTACAATTAATTTATTACTTTCATTTGAAATGTAAGCTTTTTGAAAGCCCTTCATCAATGAAGGGCTGCATGAATATATAACCTTCTATATGAAATTAAGATCAGCCCTTCAATCTTGATCCTTGATCATGAGTTCGAGTCTTTGAGTGGAGTGATTTACTTTCAATATTGTGGTTGAATTTCTTCAAGTGCGGGATTTACTTTGATGAGTCAATCTTAGAGCCAAGGGAAACTTTGTGCCCTGGGTGACTCGACTTGCATAGTTCCTAAGTTTTTGGTTGTACGGTAGAAATAATTAGTTTACCTACTTTAGTTACATCAATAACTCCACAACATTCATAAACTAAGGCAATAAACATCATAATAGCATTTAAGGCACAGGGGCTGAATATATAGTGCACAAGACCTCAAAATATCACATGTGCCCTAGTTCCTGATTTAGTAAAACTTAGGATTTAATGACTAGTTTATTATTGTCGCAATATTTAGCTTACTAAAGAGCATTTGGAGAAGAAGCTCTAAATGTTCTCTCAACCAATGCACTCTTCAAAACCAAATAAGCTCAACACTGCGCTAAAAGACATTATGATTTCTTTTCTATAGTTGATGGTTATTTGGGTGTAAATAGTGCTCAAAGAAGAATATCAAGGGCCTTAGGCATTTAAAAACATTTCTCAAGCTCAATCATCATGAAATTTGTACTAAAATGCCACATAGGACTTCTATATGTTGTCTTTACCCTCTAACTAGGATATGAGCTTCATTAATTTGTTTGAGATAGCAAAGATGGCTCTAGGGTATTAAACGATGGACAAAAGGAAAAATAAGGACCTTACATAAGAAATGAACCTTATAACCCTAAAAAATACTGAAGAAAGACAACAACTATGAAACACACACTCCTAGTGGGTTCTTTCACTTCCGAGTATGATCCAAAATGGATCAATACATATTTTTTCATTTATTTTAGTTATTTTTGGATCAAAAGATTGGGTGAATTGATTTGATGGGCCCACTTTAGGGACAACTCTCACTTTGTATATTTGGGGTTTAGAACCTTACGAGGCCTATTTGAGGGCTTACATGGTGTTTTTTGGGTTCAAAAGATCATCACTTACACAACTCCCTCAACACAATTCCACACTTAGATTCCTTTCCAATGGTGCAAGATTCATCTTAATCTTGATGATATGATAGAGCATCAAGATATATACACTTGTCAGCATCAATATATATACATTCCACATTGTACGCTTAGTCTTGATGATATGATAGAACATCAAGATATATACACTCTCCATCTTGTCCCAATCAAACTCAAGCAAGCTATACCCCCACACCTCAAAACCATAAAGGATTGTGGGCCAAATAATAGAATCTATGAGATCCATCTTGAACGATGTGCCTTGGAAGTGGTTTCAAAAACATTGTCGCTCAAGTAGAGAAAGGCACCCATGCCCCTTATTGTTCTTTTATATGAGTGCTTTCCTCAACCTAAACCTAGGCTTTGAAAATTGGAAATTGAAATAGGTTTGATGTGGCAATATCAATCGCCTCCCCACAAAACAAGATTTGCAAATCTGTAAGGACATTCTTTGAACCATTGAATATCATCACTGTAAAGTCCCCTTGCCATAATACTGATATATTTAGGTCGTGTTGTGTATGTTATTTGGTAGAGTATTTTTTTCAAACAGTTGATGTACTGAAAAGTTTATTTCCGGTCTAGGACTTTTGTCAAATAGTTTGCATCATATTCACAATGTTTGGCACACAATGGAAATTTATTGATCTCAACACCACAAAACAACATTACATTTCAAGCATTTAACAAGAATATGCCCAAACTGTTATAATCAGAGACCATAGATGGTATTTATTGCAAAAGACATACCATAGAAATAAATGAAGGTGGTTCTATTTTTAACCAGTTGTAATAGCATAATATAATTAGGTAACTAAATCAGATTTTAACATTATTAGAAGACCTGTGAAGTAGCACCATCTGACTGTCCTCTTGGATGACGAAGCAACCTCCCTTTTCAACACCCCTATGCTTTAGATATTTGACAGTGCACAAGTAAAAGATAACAACTGGGTACGATGGCAGTGACAGGATTCAAATAGCCCACCCATCAATCCTCACATATCCTATTTGACAAGAAGATTAACTATAGATAGCACACCCATTTCAGTAATATGTGGATTAGCTTGAATGTACAACTCCCTCAGGTAAAACACAACCCCTTTTATGATTGGTTTGAATGTATGATGGTGTTGACAGGTGGGAGGCCCAATGGAATGCACCCAACAACACATTTTGAATCCTCTGCAAGCAATGTACAACAGTACAGTCACAACATGTATGTCACTCAATCTTGGTGTATACCTTCTCTAACTTCTCCTCAAGGTAGTCCCACCTTCCCTCACATGTCTGTGCCCTCCTCTTCTTCAATGAAACTCAAAAAATGAAGCCAGACCATTCTTCATACTTCAGTACATAACATGAAGACCAAAATCAGTGGATGGATGAAGATCCAGTGATCTTCCCAACTCAGTGCATCCTCTTAGACAAGTGCACCCTTCAAGAAATGACTGTAAACTCTGCAAATCATGCAATTTCATAATCAAGGGCATCATGACCATTATCTGCAAGAATCCACTTAGGTCATCAATCCATGTTCAAGCAAGACATGAACAATGACACCTGCCGTTGAAGATTGTGATCAAAATGACGAGTGGACACCCATACAAAATGGGGGGTAACAGAGTGCTTGACTCGTATGCAATGTGCATGACTTAATGATAGTTGTAGTCTTTCTAGAACACTCCTCCAAGTATGAAGTAGACACCTCTAAGTGAGAGTACATCCCTTCACATATGGAATAAATTATAAAAGCATTTAGAATTCCTCCAAAGGCTTCACCAAAGCACAATAAAACTCCAAGAAAGAGGATGCACCAATAAGCTCAACACTGCACTAAAACAGGAATCCTCTCTCAAAGAAAGCCTCTTAAAGCAATGCCAAAACATGATGCCTCTCAACAGGAATCCTCTCTCAAAACAAGATTCCTCTGGTTCTGAAGCCATGTTCTGCTCAAACGAAGTGGCCCATGCCACAAGAGCTGTTGACTCCCACTACAAATCCAATGTCATGGAGCTGGCTTGCAGTTTACCTTGAGACTACTGGTCTGCATTTATTCTGAGTAATAGATGTTACTGTGTGATCTTCATCAGTTGTTGAATTACTTTGCATATATGCTTCTATCAAAAATTTCGGTGTACTGCTCATTGCTCCAGAGTAATTAAGCAAACAGTAGAGTTGTTCAGGACAAATATAAAATATTTGAGGTTAGCTTCCATAAAAACCAATTCAACAGTCCCAAACCATGACAAATTCGTAACGAAAGTGATAAACAGGTTGACTCTCGACAATGGTTTACTGTCTATTTCAAAACCAGTTTGATATTTTGAAATCTCTAAAGCTCTAGAGATAATTATCCAGCTTTTCCTGTCATTTCCCACTGTAATACCTTAATGATAGTATCATGATCTTCTCTCTTCTCCTTTGGGATGATTTTAAATGAAGTTGTGCTGTCATGAACAATTTAAACTTCATTTCTCTTGGCTGGAAATCTGCTATCTATCTGAGGATTTACATTGGAAGTGTACAGAAAAGTGTGAGATAGACCTGAGATATTTCATGTTTGATGACATTTTATTGCAACAAAAAGATGGGGCTACTTCAGATCTTAAATATTTCAAAAGACTGGGTTGGCATTGGACATCCATTGTGTCAAAACAAAAACAAAAAATCCAAACCGCCTCTTTGTTGCCCAAAGAGTGAACAACAAAATACTTCAGTTTCTGCTATGGATTGATTACACAGCTGCTGATTTGTTGGCTTCACTGTTGTTTCTATGTCAGTACCAACACCACCAGAGAGTACTCACACAAACCCAAACCCTTGAACGACAATCGGGTATTAAAATAGGGCAGAATTATATGTGGCAAATGCAAATAACAACAACAACATGCATCGCATACATCAAATAAGGACAAACAAATGGGGATGAAAAATAGACTGGCGTACCTTAGCAGGCCATGCCGAAAATCCCTTGACTTTGGTGAGCACAATATCTTCGAGCCTCCATAGTATCTAAGAGAGCAACATCTAAGACATAGATAGTAGAGGCATCAATAGTGGTAGAGCTCCTAGTTTACTTTTATCCATCCCGAAAAAACTAGGCTTTGAACGGCCTGGCCCAAGAATCAAGAAACCCACGTTGCCAACTGGGTGCCCTAAGAAGTCCTCATGGGAGAAATAATATTAAATCCTCTCATGACCAAATTAAATCCTCTCATGGCCGAATTGGGGACGGACCAGGCAGACCAAATATTTGATACTCATAACCCCGAATCCATAGATTGATTTAGCAGAAGCCCCTTTGGGAAATGGGTAGTTGTACACAGATCTATATTTGAAAAATCCTTCATGTTTTGCTTCGCCTCCCTATGAAACTTCATAGGTTTTAATCTATATTTTAATTTGTATGATGTATAAGTAAATAATATGTGTATATATTTAATTATATTAAATCACATAACATATGAACTATATATATTTATTTATATTAAATCTTTTAACATATGAACTATAGTAACATATTTATATTAATTATATATTATTATTATATTTACATATTTTACCATTATTAAGGTGAAAGAAGTTTATATATCATAAGGGTGTTTATAAAATATTTACCTATTTTATAAATTTGATTAAGTATTATATTTACATTTATTACAAGTATAGTATGGATGGACTATGAATGTATGGATTTTAACATAATTCCCTAAAATGAAGCATGTTTTGTTGGGAGAAATAAAATTGGAACAATTTCAATATTATGTTTCCCTTGTGGTTTGAATTTTGTACTTTGGTGGGGTGTTTTAGAATAATCTCACTTGTTATGCATACTTTAAATGGTAAACATGTCCCATATGCTTCAAATGATGACGATGATGAACTAGATGACAATGACAGTGATGATGTTTTTGATGATGACGATGATGGAAATGATGATGATCATGATCATCATCGTCATCTTTGTCATTGTCATCATGATTATCACAATAGTCATCATCATCGGCATAATCATCATCCATGTCATCATCATCGCCATTGTCCTTCACATCATCATCATCATGATTATTGACATTTCCATCAGTTATTCATCATTACCTTTGGCATATGAAATAACATCTACCCAAAATATGTGATTAGTGGAAAAGGGTCATGGAGGACACACACAATTTATGCATGACAAATAACAACTTATTTTTTAAGATGATCAACATCATCATTCTCATTGTATTCATCATCATTGTCATTGTCATCATCACCATCATCATCATTCATTTCATTGCCATCATAATCATCGGCAATGTCGCCATTGCCATTATCCTCATCATCATCATCATCATCATAATCATCATCATCATCATTGTCATCGTTCTCCTCATTATCAACAATATTATCATCATCATCATAACCATCCTCAATATCATAATCATTATCCTCATTTTCATCTTCAACATCTGGGTGTAAAACTGATGCAAAAGTGGATAAAAACATGGATGCAAAAAATGATGCAACAAAAGTAGGCGTAAAAGTGGACGCATAATGGGGTGCACCAAAAATGGATGCAAAAGGTGATGCAAAAGTGGATGTAATGATGCAATCATGGAAGCAAAACATGATGAAAAAATTGGCACAAAAGTGGATACAACCATGGATGTAAAATTGGATACAAAATTGGATGCGAAAGTGGATGCAACAAAAGTAGATGCAAAAGTAGTCGTAACACCCAACACAAAACCTGATGCAAAAGTGGATGCAAAAATGGATGCATAAAGGGATGCAATAACTGATGTAAAATTGGATGCAAAAAAAGATGAAAACGTGGATGCAAAAGTTGAAGCAAAAGTGGGTGTAAAAGTAAGTGCAAAAATGGGTGTGAATTGGGATGCGACAAAAGTGGATGAAAAAGTGGATGCAATAGTAGATGCAAAAAAAGACATAAACATGGATGCCAAATGGGATGCAAAAAGGGATGAAAACGTGGGTGCAAAAGTGGACGAAAAAATGGATGCAAAAATGGCTGAAACAAAATGAGATGCAAAACTAGACTCAAAACATGATGTAAACTTTGATGCAAAACTTGGCGCATGAAGGGATGCAAAAAAAGAAGCAGAAGTGGATGCAAAAGTGGATGTAAAAAAGGATGCAAAAGTGGATGAAAACAAGGGCATAAAATTTGAGGCAAACATGGGCGTAAAAGGGGGCGCAACAAGAGTAGATGTACAAACTAGGCGCAAAATTAGGTGCAAAACTAGGTGCAAAACCTGTCGCAAAACCTGATGCAAAACCTGGCGCATAACTAGGTGCAAAACCCGATGCAAATTACACCATAATTTGCACCATATTTAGAAAAAAGACGCAAAAAACGCCTAAAATAGCACCAACCCGTGAAATTGTGCCATTTTGTCCAAAAAATGAAGAAAAATACACAGAAAGATGGTCTAGACGCAAAAAAGGATGCAAAAAGAGACGCTAAATCCAGTTTTTGTTGTAGTGGGAAGTTGTAGAGTTTGGCAGTAAATAAATTCAAAGTTCTTGAGAAATCATATTTATTGAAATATGACGGGTGATTGGTCATTTGCTTTGTTTTCAACTAAATTGTGAAAGAGATTGTTGATGACAGGTAGCAGTAGTAAAGGGGAATTATGGCAAGAACCTAATAGTTTCCAGCTGAAGGTTGGAACAAAGAGGACAAGTTGAATGTCCTCAAGAGAAGGGAGATTTGCAGAATCTAGAGAAGCAGAAGATGCTCAAGTAAAGGTTCCAGAAAAGGAATCAACAGAAATACCAGTAGGAATACTAAGCATGGAAGAGATTAGTATGCTATTTGAAGACAAGTTGATAGAGTCATCTTGTGGAGATGGCTTGGTTGCATCTTACAATGATCAAGGGGAAGCTCATAGAAGAAGGAAAACTATGACTAGTGAGAATCACAGTAAAGGTTAAGAGAAATGCCATGAAACGTTAAGTCAAGAATGACTTGATAAGAGATTAGCTAAAATTGAGGTACATCTAGAGATATTGGAAGAACTGCTACTAAGAGGTAAGGAATACCAAAGGTATGGGTGGATTTTTCCAAAGAAAGTGAAATGGCATATGTTTCAGGTGAAGTTGAAGAACAAGTTTAATGCTAAGTCGAGAGAATCATTTAGAACAGTTGAGTATGAGGATAAGGGATCCATATGTGAACCTGAACAAGGAAATATACTTGGAGAAGATGAACATGAAGGTGAAGGAATTGATGAGATCCAAGAATCTCATATTTTTTCTGACAATTTGTTTATGAATGCGGGATTTGCAGGTACTAAGAATGAAGAACAATTATTAAAAATTGTTATTCAGGTTAAGAGATATGGAGACATGTCTTCCAAAAACATAAAGGAAGGGCATGGAAAGATTTTGGTAACTGGAAAAAGTGAGACATTATTTCAATGTAAAGTAGTGGATGTAGTGACTGAAAGACAGATGCAAAACTCTACAGAAGGAAAGAATAGCGGGAAGAGACATCCAGATATAATACTTACGAGGAAGGTTGAAGGTTTGATGTCCAAAGCATGAAATGAGCGCATGGAGTCCCATGTTTTTCAATCTGATGATATTTTTGTAAATGTAGATTGTGATAAAGAGAAGTTGTCTTGTGAAGAAAATTTTATAAAAGGATATCATGTTTCTAATGATTGGTGTAAGCATGTAGGTTTTGAAGTAAATAAAGATGGACAATTTTCTAAAGGAAGCATAGAGATTGATGAAGATTTTAAGCCCATTTATGATGATGAATACTTCTCAGAACAAGATAATTTTGAACTATTGCAACAGAAAAATTGCATTGATGAATTGCATGATGGAGGACAAGTTCAGCATCTGGATCAAATAAATAAGGATGAATATAGAAATTATGATATAAGAAAAGGTAAGTATGGTGTTTCTTTTTTTTGATAGAAGATAATAGAAATGAAGAAGAGCATTATGATGACATGCTTGAGAAATGCCAGAGGGAAATTGAGTTGTTGGAACACTTACTGAAAGAACCTGAATATGAAACTAGAAATGCAGTAAGAGAAGAGGAATGTTTGGAAATGCCTAACAATGAAAACATATCTCAATTGATTGAAGGAGCAAAGGAAGATTCTTGTTTTCGGAACAATGATTTTTCTGCAGGTACAGAAAAGGATGTTAATGAATATGTTGATGTGATTGAAAAGTTGGAGTGTGATTTATCACATGATAATGAATTTGAGATTCAGGGACATCAAAGGAATATTGATGAAGATGATGTTTTCAAAGACATTGAGGCTGAGAGAATGGCAAAAGCACAAGGAACTTGGAAGAAAGAAGTAGCTTGAAGATGAAGAGTTTGAAGAAGATGCTGATGTGGGGTCTCTGTGAAGAATCGAAAATTGTTTATTGGAATTTGATCAGCATGAAGACTTGGAAGAAGGAGTACTAGCTGAGACTGAAAAGTCTTATGATTCAAGTATTAATGAGTTGTGTTTGATTGCAAGTTATAAAAACTAAAACAGAGGACATGTACTGAATACTGTCATGAAATTAGAAGAGAATGAATATTTTTCTTTTGGAAGCATAACCATGGAACAAATTTAGAATTCTGTTATGAACGAGGATGAGATATTGTTATCTCATAAGGATAATCAATGCTTAAATTATTTTTCATGTGATACAAGGAGGAAAGAAAGTGTTGTTGCAGAGGATAAAGAAGAACACTTTGATTTAGTGTTTGATGATTTTGAGGAAGAAATACAGATGCTTAGAAAATGGTTGATCAATCTAAGGATTGATAAAGAAGATCATATGGTATAGAATAAGGAACTAGAATATGTAATTCATTTTTCTATGGATAAGCTGAGTATTTTACATACTTGGGGGCATGAGGAAAGAAAGATGCACTAGCCAGTAGATATTGACAACAACAAATTTCAACAAGAATTTTATCAGTCAGAGGATAAGTTGAATGAAGAAATTGAAGAAATGAGGAAGCTAATGGTAAAGATGTCTCAAAAAAGACATACTGAATAGAGAAGAACAATCAATAGTAGATTACAGGTGACTGCACAAGTTTACATCAGCAAAGCAGATGAAGTGTTGCAAAATAATATTTGGGATCCTGGAGGGCTCAAGTCATACAGACTTTTGGCTGTCACATTGTTACAGAAAAGTGACAGACCTCATAGACAAGAGTCTATGAATCTTTTCTACCTTGGGAGTATGATGCAGGAGCCTAACTTCTCAAGATCAAAATTTGTTCATTAACTGAGATTTTGTTTTCCATTTTCCAAGGGAATTGGTTCCCAAATGATTGAATCTTAATGTTTCTAGACTAGATGAGTCATTGATGTAATGAATCTGTTCTTTAGAGACAGAATTCAAATAAGACTTTATTGAGGAATTATAGAATCTGAGGGATTCTAGGAGATATCTCAATCCAAGTATTATGGATTTGAAATAGATTTCATTTTTTGTATTTAAGCACTGTTTGATACATTGTAAATTAGCTTTGGTTAGCTCACTGGATCTGAGGCGGCTCATTGAATCTTAGTAGCTCGTAGAGTTTGGATTTGACAAGAAGGGATTATATCAAAGGGGGAAAGCTCGGAACTAGGGTTCTTGGAGCACACATATACATAAAATATCTAAATTGTTTTGATCTATTTGTTGCATTCAAATTCAAGACAGTTCTTTGTCAATAAAGGTTGAATTTATGTAGTTATAAACTTACAAAGCTAAATTTTTTATTATACACAAAGATTTCTGATATTTATAGAGTATGTGTAAGTGTTAATGCGCACAAGGAAATGATAGATTGAGTTTTCTGATATTAATGAGAGAAATTCTTGTTTAATTCATATAGTATGATCGTATCAATTGAAATCTAGGTTGATTGGTGGGAATCCATTCATATATGTTGAATATTGCAGGATGAATCTTAATCATTTGTACAGAGGTTAGGATTACACACAATGAATCAATGGATGTTGTATATTTGGAGGAGTAATCGACGGTGGAGGATCGACGTATAAAAACGATCAAAACCTAAGAGGTGAGGAGTGGGCAAGTTTTGGTTTGATTGACAGTTTTTTTTTTTTTTTTGTAAATAAAAGATGTATTACTGCTTAAAAATTGGTTACAGAGTATCCAGAAAAACTGTAGGCCCTAAACGACCCACCAGATTCTACCCTTCCTAGTTACATTCATATTTCGAGATATTCCCCATCCCAAAAACCGGTAGAGTTCCCACTGTGTAGATCTTGATCCTTGATATACATACATAAACTAAATTCCTACATGCTGAAAGCATAAAATTAAATCGACTAAAACAACCTACAGGCCGACTTCGCAACCGCCCAGACATAAACAAGAATAAAAAGAACTCACACCATGCCTCAAGGGAGCACTGAGGGTTTTGGACATGGACCACCTAGACACAGGACCATCTCGACCCTTCGCTCCACTATAGTAGAGTAGACGTTCCTCCTGCTAGCACGATGACTAGATCCCCCCACTGAGAACTTATCCATCCCTAGATGGTATAATGCAATACCCAAGCAGGATGTTATCTGGTCCACCTTTCGGTGCATGAAATGCAAATCCATGCTGAGAGCTTCAACCTTGCTATGGATATGCTAGCACTCATCATTATGCTCCTTCCACGCCTTGACAGGCTCCTCGTCACCCTTCTTCTTAGCCAAAATCTCTATCATCTTATCCTCCATTATGGCCATGGCACAAAGGTTCACCTGGGTAACTAGATTCATAAGGAGCCAATATATCATCACCAGTCTATCATGGGCCAACACGCGACCCTCCGTGGAGCCCAGATCGAAGATCCAACTATCCACCTCCTCGCGGACCTCCTTAATCGGCATAGCCTTCACTTAATCCCAGAGGGATTTTTCCACATTCTCTATTGCAATTCTAGATATGACTAGAAATTTGTGTTTAACAGCCTCCACTACGACCTGAGCCTACAGTTGGGCCCTAGCCGCCACTCTCTTCCCCTTCCAGCTACAGTATTTTCCTTTACCCCAGCTACCAGTCGAGTCCATACTGCCCCCTAGTTTCCCTAGACCACCACGAGGTGGGGCCATCTTACCCTCCTCAGCTTTGCTCCCCTCACTAATAGTCAATTCTTCTCCTATCCACAACTCCCCCTCTAACCTTAGTAGTCTGACTCGAGCTCTCCTCTGAACACATGTAGATGCATCTACCACCTTTGTTGAATAAATAACCAATCCTCCCATGAATGTGTTAACGGTTCCCTCCCATTAAATGATGGCCCAAATCTAGCCACCTTCCAACCCCATACCTCACACCTTCTTGTGGAGTCTGTGCTTCCATTCCTCTTAAGACCTCCTTCATACCTTCTCTTAATGGAATGAGGATACGCTCGGATTGCCATGATCTTAAGCCACTTGCGGAGCACACATTAAAGGAGACAACACGTGGGAGGACCTTGCGGCCTCCTGTCCCGGCCATGTTCCTCGCTCGTACTCCCTATCATCTGCCCCCTGTCACCCCCATCATGAGCGGTTAGTTGACGGTAGCTGGGCAGCCATTGCTCTTCCTCGAATTCATTAAGCCATCCCCTCCAACTGGCCCTGACTTCAGTGACATCGATGTTAGCCATTAAGTCCACTACCCAATTAGTTTCTCTCCTAACGTGGTGAAAAAATAGCGCCGGATACATCACAATCATCGATCGAAGGTCCTCCAACCTCCCCACAAGGCACCAACTGGATGCCACCTTCTCCGCTGATTTTCCATTAGCCAACTATTGTGCCATTTGGATGAGGATCATGGAGTCGCCTTCAACTATCGCCAGCAACCACCCATTCCCAATATTAATTTGGATACCCTGGATCATCCCTTCCATCTCAGCTGAATTGTTGGTATCGATCCCTAGATTGCCATAGAAGACCTCCAAAATTTCTCCATTACAGTTCTGATAGACCTCACCATATCTTGCCTCCCCTGGATTACCTTTGGATGCGGCATCAAAATTTACCTTAAACACCCGACTCGAAGGGGGGCACCATGATATCGGGCTCTCCACTCTGCAGACTGTGGGTTTTTGGTGGATTTCACTGATGATTCCCCTATCCAGACCTGATGCCTCTACTATTATTTTTTCCGACACTACAAATTCTCTATATTCATCACTCCACTGCATGCTGTGGACTGTCTCCATCAAGTTGGAAGTTATGGTTTTCCAAGCATCCTCCTGAGACTGCCATTTTCCCTTGAAAATTCTGTTGTTTTGCTCTTTCCAGAGAACCCAGATAACCGTGCCTGGGAAGTCTTTCCATAGAAAGCATAAGATGTTGTTTTTGAAGGCCTTGGGGTGCCAATCTCGTAAGGATTAAGACATATTCCCTCTGCATCTATTACTTCTCCTAAAGGATTGCGCTTATTTTTCCCACAAACCAGAGGTGAAAGGACACGCATCCAGAAGATGGCCCATACTCTCCTCTTGGTTAGCACACAGGACACACCAAGATGGCCCCTGGAGCCCTCTATGCCTCAAGTTTTCCCCAGTAAGTATTCTACCTCTAACAACCAGGCAGCAAAAGATGGCCACCTTTGGCCAAGGGTTGGAGGCCCATACTTTCCCCCAAATCTCATCTTCCTCTGCCTGTCCCCTTATTTTAATGTTGTAAGCCTCTTTTATGTTAATCATCCACTTCTGAGAATATACCCACCTGAGTCTGTTAGCGCCATCCCTGATCCAGAAATCTCGGTCTTGTAACTCCTACCCAAAGGCTCTAATGTCAGCTTTTGAAATTTGATCGATTGGGATGATTGACACCGTAAATCTGCATCAAAGTGATTGTGGCTGGTAGATTTCCTAACTGTAAAAGAATGGTTATATATAAGTAAATAATAAGTTTATTTTGGTCTGATTTAAATGTACATGTTAAGAAAAAAAATTATATTTCCACTTGGAGAATCTATTCAGGTATTTTGGGTATGTTACATATGGTATCATAGCACAGGTTACACACACTCGGGCTTATATGGGCTCAGTCGAAGAAAACGAATATAAGTTAGTTCAACAAGTAAAGGGACTTCATCTATAAGACACGAGCATAAAACTTAATTTCCAAGTATCGACAAGTGGTAACCGACAAGCCGTCTTTGAATTACAAGTAAGTATGTTCCATTTGCTGAAGTATTATAATGGCGTAACATTGTCTATATGAGAGCATTGTATATGTTTCATTATATATCTGAATGATCTTTTATGGGTAATACTATTCAATCAATATCTCCTCATACTCTACAATTAGTTTCACTAAAGGACAAGAAAGTAATCGTTAAAAAGATTGATATAGTTAGACTATTGAAGTTAAGGCTTTAAGAAATAGGTTCTTGTAAAGTGGTGTAAAAGAGTATATGGAAAGTCATCCTAGTTGAGAATGTTTAAAGGTAAAGTTTATATAAACTGAGGAACTCTCCGAAATCTATTGACTTGGTAGTTCGAATCAAAATGATTATTACCTTTTTCTACATTCCTTTAGAATGGATACTTTTCAGTTTCAACAAATCATTTTATTTGAGTGAGTACAATTGGTACATTTTGTTGACCTTTTATAACTAATCAAAATTGATTGACCCAATCATCAAGATTGCCAAATATGAGATTCAAATGAATAATCTAAGCAAATTACTTGAATCCCTTAGAAGATCCATTAAGTTGGAGTCAACACGAATACATATCTAACTGATGTATTGAATATTCCTTTAGTTACGAAGGAAGCATAGTTACGTTGATGTTAATATTTTTTGTTAATACAAATTCTATTACATTACATGAGTATCAACTAGGAATTATAGGTTTGTTACATAAGAAAACTAATATTCCACAAGAAGTATAGCCTTACTAAATGAAGGTATCTAGATTCTTTTTAAACCAAAGAAAGTAACTTTAATTGGTTTACCTAGACATTTTATTTGTGTGAGGTTTTCTATTACTTGGAAATTGTTAGGAGAAAAAAACTAGGAAGAGTCTCCTTGTTTCATTCTTGTAGTAATTGTATAGGATAAGTGATTATAAAACTAGTGTGTGACATAGGAACACGATTTCCCTTGATTGTCAATTCAACAAAAGGATAATGACTATAATTACTTAAACAATATACATGTGTATTCTAAGTAGTTCATAGGATGCCTAGATAAAATGCATGATTTTGTTTTATATATTCTTATTCCAGTGATATTTACTATGGATGTTAGGATACTTTGAGTGGTTTTTTATCGAAGTTATACTTTAATGTGATTGAGAGTTATGAGATAGAAGTATACGCTATATGCATATGATACCTTGACAATCTATTTCATTTTGATATATAGACTTCATGAGATATGGAGTGTAATACTAATATTTGTTATTACAAGTAAACTTGTACCTTGGCATATGAATGCCATATAAAAAGGAGATATGAGATCACCCTTATAAAGGTATGTGGTTATATTATAAAGATATGCAGGTGTATATGTAGACCATTTGTTGTTACTTATATAGTTTTAGTATGTACAAATAAAAGAGGATATCGTGGATTCTTTTAAGTGGTCAAGAAATCTATTATAGTTCTTCGGTTTATAAACAATGCACGTATATATTTCCCTGGAAATTAATGTGCCAAGAAATTTATTTTGTATCTTGCTGAACCATGACATAAGGATGAAAATAAGGACCCAAAAAAACATGTTTATTTCATATGATCAGGTAGTAGGAAGGATGATTTTTTATTATTATGCTTAGGGAAAATATTTTCTTACAAAATTTGATTTTTGTTATACAAAGTGGTACTAAAAAGTGAATTTGGAAGATGGTCCATATTCTTTAGAACTTGTTGAAAGACAAGAGCACAATATATCATGCATGATAAGCATATGGTAAGAATCTGAATAAAGATCAAGGACTCACGAAAAACTATTTTAAAGTAGGAGTAAGAAAATATGTGAACCTATTTGATGTTATTTTGTTGCATGTCGTAATGATCAAATATGGAAGAAAACAATGGATGTCTGATGTTTAAAAGAAATTTCCTGGACTCAAGCATGAAGGCTTGAGGGGAAAGCAACCTCTTCTATGAGTGAACACCAAGGGGGGGAATTGAGGATCCATCTCTACTTTGCTAAAGTAACTTTTCCTGGACTGAAGAAGGAGGTTGGGTGGAAAATAAATTCCTGGACTCTAGGGAGGAGGCTTGAGGGGAATTGTGAGAGAGTCTGTGATATCAATGACAATACCTAGGCACAAAGTTTGACATCTAGCAAACAAGACGTTGTTTGATGTTTTTGAGGGGAAATTTTTTTACTAGCAATCAAAAGGGAGAGTAACCTCACATTTTAGCCTGTAAGTCCAATTGGTGTCAGCATATCGAGAGAGAGTTCTGTGTTCAACAAGGGGCTGTTAAAGATGAAAAAATCAAGGGAGAATTTGTTGATCAACAAAAGTGTTGTTGAAAGTTGTTTAAATTCACGATGAAACAATAAAATACATATTAATGATTTTCCTAATCACTAGACTGTTGAATGTCTTAATATGTAAATGTTATGAATATGTAAATAAGAAAAAAATCCCTCAGGGGTGAGGGTGAACGATAATTTTTAAAAGGTTACTACTTGAAATTATGCAAAATAGAGTATGCTAACTCAAGTTGAGGAGTATTTAAAGCATCCAAGTACTGGAGGAAAAATAAATCCTCCAAAAATAAGTAAATCTGAAATACTTATAAAATATTTTGAAGGTAATATTGTATTAGGTCTTATTATGAGGATAAAAGTACAAACAAAGGCTAAAATATGTACCATGAATTGCAAATATTGTGTTGCAGAAAAGACTTGTTGTTTATGTTCAAAGTTGGATTATGAATTAGTGACCTATTTACTGAATAAATTTTGGAAAACTTGGTTTTATCGCACAAAAGTGCAGGTTATGAGGGATAAAATCTTGCGGGAATTACACAAGATTGAAGATTATCAAAGCAAAGCTGAAAAACATCGTGAAGGATGCAGAAGCAAGCAATAAGAACCTAAAGGGAAATGAACACAAAAACTTTGTCGATTATGTAACATCAAGGACGGTGTTAATTCTAAGGGGGAAAGTATATAACATCCTGTTAGAACAAGGCCGAAAAACGTGAAGTGCAAGTAAAAGGAACTGTAAGTATGAATACTAGCTTTATCAAAATTTGATGAAATTGTTAATGTTAGGCGACTGAAAGTGTTGCCTGACCAAAACGATGATTTGGGGATGAATCCACTAGGGAGAGGGATGATTGGATATGAATCCATGTCATTAGATGACGGGTGTTGTCTTAAGTGTCATGGAAACTAGAGTTGCTCCTTTGGTTTAAGCATTTACCTGAGCTAATGTTAGAAGCTAAATTCCACCAAGTTTTTTAGTAGGATCATAAGGTAAAGTTAACAACATAATCAAAATACTATTATTCAATGGCATTGCTAAATATATGGATATTATAGCTTTGATAAAGATCTGTGAAATACTTTTAACCAATGACACACTCGATTTGGCCTCTGTCATGTGTTTCCCTTCAAATTACAGAGCCGTGAATTGCCGTGTATTCTATGGTTGTTGGATTTTTGACTGCGTGGGAGTGGAAATGGATCATGAGTGTGCTTGATAAACCTAGTGTGTGTAGGTGATCCGTCGGATATCAACTTGAGTGCATTAAAATTTTTTAAAGAATGCGTTTACCAGTTTGCTTAATTCATGAAACAACATTAACAGAAATTAAATGCTTAAACAGAAATGAAAAGAAAAACTGATAACCAGATGTGGGAAAAAAAACACGGAATCAGAGAGTCACAAACAGAAGTTGATAACGGAGTTCACCCCCTTCACTAGGATACGTCTCCGGGTCCCTCTCCAATGGGTACCGATCCAAATAATCTTTTTAAAATGGTACAAAAATGGTTCTAGAATCAACTTCAGCAACTGTAAATAGAATGTTGTACAAAGTCTTCAAGACCTCTCTTCTAGAAATTACAATTAGCCTTCAAAGGGCAAAGAAAGCTAAAATTATAATAGAGAATGTCGACTTCCACAGCAACAGCATCTGGACACTTCACAACAAAACTCTCGGTGCTTCTTTTCTTTCATCTCTGCAAGCTTCTCCTAACAGAAAAGCAATGCTCGGTGCTCTAAACAATTTGAACCCTCTTCACTGTAGCTAGAATTTTCTATTTAAGCGTTCAGTGGGAGGATAAGTATCGGGTTCGACTCATCTGCTACCTATATTTTCATATTCCATATGCTATCTTTTAATTTCCATTGAAACGTTTCAACTAGCTGTATGTTACATTCATTTATGTTCCGCTAAATGTAGCAGCGGTTCCCAATGGTTCCATCTAATACCATGTATGGTATTGCTATCCCGCCACACAATGGATATCCGTCACAGTTAGAGTTGTTCCAAATGTTATATCCACTGTCGCAGCTTATAACTAAACTCTACAAATGTCGCAGCATATAACTATTTCATATGAGAACTTCGCTATATAGCTGATCCGCTGTCACAGCATACAAATGTCGCAGCAAACGTGACCACGCACCCTCATCTAACCGCCAAAATAGTGCCATTTAACCGTGCACAAGACCGCTAGAGGGTATACACTTGACCGCGCGGGCTTTTCACGAACCATGCAATGTTCCACTTGACGGTGCGCAAGCTGCACGGCCCATGCTATAACTGCACGACCCATGCTATAACTGCTAGATGTTACAATTGATTTTGGTTATAATATGTCATATTATATATGTGATATATGTGATATATATATATATGTAACATTTCACCGATTAGCATATATGTGGAGCGTTTCACCGTTTGAATGGTAGATGGAACATACATTAAGGCGAGTCTTGCACTATGTTGAGCATATGAGTTAACAACATATGTTATGTTCTTTGAACCATATATTAATAACCATTGTACCATATTGGATCAGTGTAATTTTTGAAGATGAATAATCCACCAGATCATTCCTCCCCATTAGAGAGCTTTTGGACCACCAAAAGCCTGAGTCACTCTACAAGTAAGTGAGGGTAAAACTCCCTCACTTTTCCAATCTCCATCCATCTTTCTTTGCTAGGATGCATGCCTTTAAACCCCACTTGAAGGTACTCAACATTCCCCCTTCGTGAAGTCCTTACATTTCTGTCAAGAATAACATCATCCTGCAACTCTTTCATGTATTCAGGTGCCATATCATCAACTCAAGGAATCTGTATGTTAGTTTCCTCATCCATGATCATAGGAGGCTCATACAGTTTAAGATTCTCAACATTGACAATTGAATATATTTGCATGTATGGAGGTAACTTCAAACGAAAAGCATTAGTACCAATCTTTTCCAGAATCTCAAAAGGACCATACCTGATAGGCTTAAGCTTTTTACCTTCACCTTTCATTCTTTCTTTGGTGATATGTAACCAAACCCTGTCACCAACCTGAAATTGATGATCAACTCGATGCTTGTCATGCCTGGCTTTGTACTTTGCCTGGCTCTTCTCCAACTGTTCCTGAACTACCTGCTGCACTGCTTGGATTCTCTGAATGAATCTTAGAGCTTTATCTGCATCATGATTTCCATCCACTATATCTTTTCCAAAAGAGAAGTCCATCGGTGTTTTTGGTAGATAACCAAAACAAGTTTCAAAAGAAGATATTTTCGTGGAAGAATGAAATGCATGATTGTAAGCATGTTGTATATATTGCAACTGCTCATCCCAAAGTTTAGGATGTTTACTACAATATCCCCTGAGCAGCTGAACCATTGTTCTGTTTACTACCTCTGTTTTTCCATCGGTCTGTGGATGAAAAGCTGTACTTTTCTTAAGCTTAGTATCCATAAGCTCCCATAAAGTTGACCAGAATTCTCCCAAGAACCGGGAATCTTGATCAGATACAATAGGCATGGGTCGCCCAAAATGTACCCAAACATTCTGAAAGAATAGATGAGCTGTTTGTTCAGCAGTGACCTGTTTGTTACATGGCATTAAGATACACATTTTGCTGAATCTATCCACAACAAAATATAGGTAATCATGCCCTTTTCTAGACATAGGTAGTCCTCCTACAAAGTCCATAGAAATGCTTTCCTAGGGACGAGAAGAAACTGGAAGAGGTGTGTACAAACCCAATTTCCTATTGCTAGGCTTACTCGTTGCACACATAACACATCCTCATATGTATTTAGCTACAGTTTCTTGCATCTGAGGCCAATAACAGTGATTCTGCAATACTGTCAATGTTTTACTTACACCAAAATGTCCTGCAATCAATGAACTATGTGATTCTCAGATCACATGCATTCTTTCTTTCTCTGGAATACAGAGTTTACCGAGATGATACAGGAGTTGATTATGCACATAATAGTTCCCTTCCCATTGACCATGTATCAGTGATGCATATACGTTCTTAAAATATTTATCTTCTGCATACTGTTCAATATAACTTTCATGTGTTAATGAATTGTTTTGAAGAATGATTGAAGTGTTTGTAGGCGGCCTCGATAACATGTCTGCTATCTTATTATGAATTCCCTTTTTGTATTTAATTACGAGATGAAACTGTTGCAAGAATCCCATCCATCTTAAATGCCTACTTTGATGTACTTTAGTTTGAGATTGCAGATATTGAAGTGGTTGATGATCAGTATGTATGACTGTTTCTTTTCCCATGATATAATGTTTCCACTTCTTCACACTCTGTAATAAAGCATACAACTCTTTGTCATAAGTCGGATAGTTACTTACCGCAGTAGAGAATGTTTCTGAATGGTAATAGATTGGCTTCCTCCCTTGCATCAAAATGGCTCCCATGGCAAACCCGCTGGCATCTGTTTCGATTTCAAATGGCTGCTGCAAATCTGGAAACATTAGAAATGGTGTTGTGCTAATCCTTTCCTTCAAAGTGTCGAAGGCCCTTTGATGCTTGCCTCCCCACTGGAAAATTTCTTTAACGCTTGAATGGGGCAGCAATGGAAGAAAACCCAGAAATGAATTTCCTCCAATACTGAACCGCACCCAAAAAACTTCTGATTTTAGTAATGGTGTTAGGTCGTGGCCAGTTTACAATGACAACAACCTTGGCTGGGTCCACTCGCAAGTGGCCTCCACCAATAATATGGCCCAGATATACTAAAGAAGTTTTTGCAAACTCACATTTAGACATTTTTACATAAAGCTTCTCCTTCCTCAGTACATCTAAAACGTTCTTCACATGTACAATGTGTCCCTCCCAGGTTTTGCTAAAAACCAAGATATCATCTAGATATACAATTACAAAATCATCAATGAATAGATGAAAGACATCATTCATGACCCGCATGAAAGTAGCAGGTGCGTTACAAAGCCCGAAAGGCATCACAAGCCATTCATACAAACCCTGTTTTGTTTTAAACGCTGTTTTCCAGGCATCATTTTCAGCAACACTGATTTGATGATACCTACTACGCAAATCCAATTTTGTAAAATAAATTGCATGCTTTAACTGATCAAGCAAATCATCAATGCGAGGAAGAGGAAACCTGTTTTTAATGATGATTTTGTTAAGGGCCCTATAGTCAATGCACATCCTCTAAGACCCATCCTTCTTTGGAACCAAGACTATAGGAGAGCCACAAGGAGAAGTACTTGGCCGAATGATCCCCTTCTCAATCAGTTCCTGAACCTGCTTCTTGATTTCCTCATTCTACATTACAGACATCCAGTACATGTCTATGTTTGGGAGTGGCACATCCTGCTGCAAATGTATCTCATGCTGAATTTCTCTCTTTGGTGGTAACCCTTTTGGATGTTGAAATAAATCATCATACTCAGAAATAATTTCAATCAGTTCAGATTTATGTTTAGGATCACATCCTTCAAAATATTTAGAGATCTCATCATTTTTCACCTTAACTGTCATTAACACAAAATTCTTACTAGCATTTACCAGCCTCTTCATTTGTCCTGCAGAGACTATTGCTAGATTTGTTTTTGTCTTATGTGCTCATACAATATATTCCACACCATCTTTAAAAAGATGATACTTATTTTGCTCTCTATAAAAGACTGCTTTCCGGTCATACAAATATGGACTCCCAAGTACAATTCCACAAATGTCAAGTGGTACTACATCCAATTCTACCTCATCCATGAACTTTCCAGTAATTGCAAACTTTTACACACATTTCTTTGTAACTTGCAATTGTGTATCATTAGTAACCCAACCAAGAGGATAGGGTTTTTCATGGGGCATAGTAACTAAATGAAATTTCTTAACCACTTCTTCTGATATCAGATTTACTTGTGAACCACTATCAAACAATGTATCAATCTTTGTGTGATTTGCAATGACACGAACATGAAACAGTGCGCTTCTATTTTTATCATTTTTCTTAGAAGTAGATGGCAGATTTGTACTTGCACTAGAACTTGATTTTGCATCAATGGGAAGTGAGATACTTTTATTCTTACCCTGGATTCCGACAGCTGTAACCTTTGTTTCATCACTTGAGTCAGATCCCAAGTCTTGAATAACTGCTGCAGTAGCTTTTGCTTTGCCTTTATATTTGTTTCCTCCATACTTCTTTGGCCTTAACTCCGGATGAAGTTTCCAACACTTAGAGACATCATGTCCCTTCTGACAATGCGAACATGTAGGCTTTTCACCTTCTTTCTTAATAGTAGCCATCTTCTTTTTCCTCTTATCTTTACCTTTCGATTTGCTGTCAAATTTAAATGATTTCTTCACAAAAGTATCACTAGTATGCTTACCCCTAGCTTCTAAATGTGTAGCTTGAACACATACATCATCCAAATTACTGGGGTTAAACATCAACAAAGTATGTCTCAAATAAGAATGCATGCCACCAATGTACTTAAGAAGAGTTTCCTGTGTATCTAATGAAACATTCAATGCAATAGCCCTCTTTCTGAATTCATGAGTATAGTCTTGAATATTTTGTCCTTTAGCGTGTCTAAACATTTGCCAACTCATGGTTAATTGTTGAATATGTCCTAAAGGATAAAATTGTTTCCTTAACACTTCAATGAATTCATTCCAAACTGAAATAATTTTACCGTTCTTTCAAAGATCTTGCTGAATCTTGCTCTCCCACCAAGTAAGAGCCATACCACTCATTCTCAAAGTGGCCACTTGAATCCTGGAAGGGTCATCAGTAATTCCCTGCACCCTACAATATACTTCAAGCTGCTTGATCCAATTGTCTAACTTTTCAGCATCTAAATCTAAATTATAAATTGGCAATTCGAATTTAACATCCAATTTGAAATAAGGCATATTAGGATTTGCATTAGCATTATGTGAATGAGAAGCATGAGAAGAAGAGAAAGTTTGATTAGTATCATGAGGATCACCATCACTTCCTACTCTTTTACCCTTTTCTTCCTTCTTCACTTCGGCATCTTTGGATGAAGATCCTTCTTCTTTCTTCTTCCTTTCTGCACACTCATCGAGAAGAATTTCCATCATGGATTTCATACTGATAAAAGCCTCCAAAAACTCAGTTTCAAAAATAACAGGTTTTTCCTGTTCTGTATGTCCTTTTTCTTCCCCTCATGGAGAAGACATGGTTCTTGAGAATGTTCTCCTTGAGCCAATCTCAGGATCTCCTTCAATTAATACTCCTTCACCAAGATTTAACCTGGACTTGGTAAGCATTCACAAACTTGCACAAGCAGTTAACCTGCTGTGATACCATAATATGATCCATCGGATCTCAACTTGAGTGCATTAAAAGTTTTTAAAGAATGCATTTACCAGTTTACTTAATTCATGAAACAACATTAACAGAAATTAAATCCTTAAACAGAAATGAAAAGCAAAACTGATAACCAGATGTGGGAAAAAAAACACAGAATCATAGAGTCACAAACAGAAGTTGATAACAGAGTTCACCCCCTTCACTGGGCTACATCTCTGGGTCCCTCTCCAATGGGTACTGATTCAATTAATATTTTTAAAATGGTACAAAAATGGTTCTGGAATCAACTTCAGCAATTGTAAACAGAATGTTGTACAAAGTATTCAAAACCTCTCTTATGGAAATTACAATTAGCCTTCAAAGGGAAAAGAAAGCTAAAATTATAACAGAGAATGTCGACTTCCACAGCAACAGCATCTGGACACTTCACAGCAAAACTCTCGATGCTTCTTTTCTTTCATCTCTGCAAGCTTCTCCAAATAGAAAAGCGATGCTCGGTGCTCTAAACAATCTGAACCCCCTTCACTGCAGCCAGAATCGTCTATTTAAGCGTTCAGTGGGAGGATAAGTATCGGGTTTGACTCATCTGCTACCCATCTTTTCATATTCCATATGCTATATTTTAATTTCCATCGAAACGTTTCAACTAGATGTACGTTACATTCATTTCTGTTCCGCTAAATGTAGCAGCGGTTCCCAACGGTTCCATCTAATACCATGTATGGTATTGCTATCTCGCCACACAATGGATATCCGTCACATTTAGAGCTGTTCCAAATTTTATATCCGTTGTCGCAGCATATAACTAAACTCTACAAATGTCGCAGCATATAACTGTTTCATATGAGAACTTCGCTATATAACTGATCCGCTGTCGCAACATATAACTAGACTCCACAAATGTTGCAGCTTACAACTAAACTCCACAAATTTTGCAGCAAACATGACCCTGAACCCTCATCTAACCACCAGAATAGTGCCATTTAACTGTGCACAAGACCACTAGAGGGTATACACTTGACCGCGCGGGGTTTTCACGA
>LPNX010989906.1:0-13860 GCA_001517045.1 Pseudotsuga menziesii | reverse complement strand
AAGAAAGCTATCATTTTCTTCTAACAGATCATTTCTTTTGAGAACAAGCTTGACCAGTATTTTACCATATCGTCCTTATCCATGGGAAAATGAATCTACATGCAAAACCTCACACACCACCAAAAACCCAAACCTAATGCAAGGTCAAAACCAAGCGATAAAAACTAGCTCGCATTCAAGCTCTGACTGTAACACTGAGAGTTTAAACCTATTGTTCGTAAGCACAAACCAACAATGCATGACCTTTCTATGAGACCTACGACCCATAAGATAATAATCTGGAGGTAAAACATGGTGATTCCATGGAGCCGACCACTAGGGCCAACACTTTGGACGAGGAGATGAGGTGAAAATCCAAAAGCACACATGAATTTCACGGCTTAAGGCCTCACAAACCCCTATCACTACAGATAATAAACAGGTAAGGAATGGCTGGCCCAAAACTTGGGCCATCCTAGGTTCATCATTATGCACCCATAGCTATGAGAAATTTATGTCTGAATGGAAAAGGTAGGAAATGACTGAGAGCAGGTAGAAAATAACACCATGACCAGAGTAATCTAGGTCGATCAAATAAATAGATGGGTCGAAAATCCTGCTAAAGACAAAACAAAGGCTGAGGAGAGGGCTTTTAAACTCGACAATAATCGTGGAAACCCTAACTTTGCAAACGAAACCTAAACACACTACTTATTGAACCATGACAGGTCACAAAACAACCATCCTACCATTAAAATATATGAGATACAGATTAGATCCTACCTGGAAGGCAAAGCTCGAAGGTTATTGAACATGTGATACAAAAAAATCTGTAAGCTCCAGATGACAATTCCCCTAACTCGTAATGGACGCTCAAAATGGGTAAGCTCCATAGGCCTCAACAAATCTTAACACTTGCAAACACATTATGAAAATGACAATGAATCCCATAGGTTATGTATAGGAAAGCACAGGGAAAACACTTAATGCGGTCTGTGAAGTCTTTACCTCGCACGAGTGTGAAGGAACACCGTTTGGCGCCTATATAAAAACATCGACAAAACCACGTCGGTGAGCTAAGTGAAAAACTCCGACTGTCACGGATCAAAAACCATAATCCTGCTGCAACTATAGGTATTCTCTACGAAAGACCAGTCGCTGATGCCTTTTCATGACCTTCCTGCCATTGCGACACAAGAAATGATCGACAACAAGAAAACTTAACTAACTGCTTGCATCGGTTCCGAAAAGGAAAGCTAGCCGTCGCTATCGGCCATCTTTGGATGAGATGACCCAGTGGAAACTACCGGCTACAAAGGCAATACTCCGTTGATATTATCCCCTCGAAGACTGAAAGTTCCCGTACAATTGGTTGGAAACCATCAGGTGAAAATCCAAAAGGCATCTGCTGTGTCGGCTGAAAGACGAAATTATTTTCGATGCATCAGACCAAAACTCATAAAAAACATGGCAAAGCGTCAGAATTAAAAAAACCAAAACCACTCCACTACGTCGAAAAAAAAATAGATATTTTTCCTATACACCGGGTCAAAAAGATCATCGTTAAATCGGCTTTAAAATTGTCGGAAGGAAGAGCATAAAATCTACGCTGTGTCGGCGGAAAAACGAAAGTTTTTCGACATATCAGATCAAAAGGGTTTTCATACTTGGTATAAAAAAGTAAAACTCCTTCATCCTAATGAAAAATAAAACTAAGTCATGAACAACAATTTTCAAAGGGTAGAAAAATTCTAAGTAAAACCAAAAGCTAAGAAATTAAAGGGGGGCCCTAAAACATGGAATTTTTTTGGGGTAGTGGTTGCAGCAACAACAATTGCCGACTGGTTGGTGAACAAAGATCTCTAGAAAAACATATCTTTTGAGACCCAAAACTGCTTTATGGAATCCTGTTAAACCAACTCATCCCAATTATTTTCAAGATTTCTTTAAAAACATAGACCTTTCTAGGAATGCAAAATCCAAACCTTATCATTGATTGTAGTCCAGTAGGGTAAGGTAACCAGGTTTTCAAAGTCTTGATAACTTTTTTGAGGCCAAAATGTGAGATTCATTTAATTCTGTATTCAAATGCTTCCGACTATGACACCACAGGATCATAACAGAGTGTGGACAGGTGTATTCATTTGTTCCTCATTCCCATGACTTTTGCATTCTTTTGATGCTTTCAGACTTTTGTCTGTTGAGTCTTCCCATATTGCTTCTTTTGCATTTGAGATTTGATTTGGGTTCTTCCATCCATGGTATCCTTTTGTGTGAGTGATAATTTGTTTCATCTCAAGGATGGAGAAGAATCTTTGAGCAATCCAATCATTTTACTGGTCCATGTTTTCATTATATCCTTTTGATATATACTTTCTTTCTAGGAAATTTTGACTCTTTAAGCATTTTGGCTTTAATTTGTGGCATTAGATTATTTTGAATACCATACACTTGTCTATCCTGCTTCCTTTCCTTGGGTCCTTTGCTGCAAGCTTCCTAGGACATATATTAATGTGAAGTGCATGGAGCCCCAAAATAGTATTATAGACTTCTCCTACCTCAGTTATTTAATAGGGTTTTAAAATAGGACTTCATTGTGTTCTTAAAATAACTTCCTTTCAATAGTCTATCAAATTAAAGAATCGTGTCATGATCAATTTTTGACATAGATTAATCCCAATGAGCAATTCTTTGGTTTAAAATATTGGCAGTTTGTCCAAATTCCAATGTCCCCCAAGCACCAAAAGCCGAGCTGGCTCATTTGAAATAAAACTAGAATAAAGCAAAGAAAAACTTAAATGAATCAAATGCAAGTAAAGCAAATCAACAGAAAGAAAGAAAACATAACTAGAAGAAATCGAAGCAAACAAAAAAGATTTATTTATGTACAAATGAATTATAAGGCACTACGTAAAGTAAGGTTTGATAACCAAACCATTAACCGACAGATTCTCTTCCCACCCCTGCAAATCCTGTAACTTATACGTTGAGGGGCCTAAATTTTTGGCAATTTGAAATGGACCGATCCACAGATGTTGAAACTTAGTATGCTTGCCCTTTTCATCATGCGGGTGATCCCACTTTAAAACCAAGTCTCCTACTTTAAATATTCCCTTCCCAGACTTGTGTTTGTCAAACCACCTTTTCACAATCTCCTGCTGGTGTTTAAACCTCTCTTTAGAATTGAGCCTAGACTCCTCTAACTTCAGCAAGGTATTGATTCGAGCTTGTAAAAACTCACTACCAGACCCTATTGACGCTTGGGATAACTAAGAAGACGACAATAAAATGTTCGGGGGTAAAATAAATTCCTTTCCATAAACTAAAGTATAAGGTGACACGCCTAAGTAATTCTTGGGTATGACCTATCAACCCAGAGTGCATTTGGAAGAGCTACATGCCAACTTCTCTAGTTTTCTATGACAATTTTCTTTAAAATTCTAATAAGGTTTTTATTAGTTGATTCATCTAATCCATTACCTTGTGCATAATAATTAGCAGAATAATGCAATTTCATTCCTTTCTCATTAGCAAATTCAGTAAGTTTAATTGATGAAAAGTAAGATGCATTATCAAAAACCAAGAAAATTGGAACCCCAAACTTGGTCATAATATTCTCTTATAAGAATTCTATGACTGCATCTTCATTCACTTTTTGTAACAGGATCACTTCCACCTATCGTGTGAAATAGTCAGTGGCCATGAGGATGTACTTGTGTTGCAATGAAGAGTTTGGATTGATTTCTCCAATGATATCAATTCCCTATTGTTCAAATGTCTCCAAAACAATGACTGGTTGCAATGGCCTATCTGCCTTTGCTTGTCTCCCACCACTTCTCTGGCATGTGTCACACTTCCTTACATAAGCATGAGAATCCTTAAACAAAGTTGGCCAGCAATATCCAACCCTTAAGATATTGTGTGCAATCGTGTCTCCTGAGAAATGCCCTCCAACAAGACCATCATGCAATTCCTTAACAACTTTAGATGCATCCTCTTGTTCCAAACATCTCATAAATACTCCATCATAGTTCCTCCTAAATGTAACTCCATCAATTATCTGTTAAGATGCAGAATTCAAGCATAATGCTATTCTTTGTTTAGAATTCCAGTGTTCAGGTAAATATCCCTGTTGGAGATAGTGTATCAGATCTCTGTACCAAGAATCTGGGGCTGTAAATATAGGACACATATCAATCATATGCAACTCAACTTCATTCTCCCAATCATCGTCTTCATTATCTTGACTTTTAACCATTAACTTACAAATCCCTTGTCCTTTGATGATAGTGGCTGGTTTAAATTCTAGGTCATATTCTTGCAAAGCTGTTACCCAATTTCCTCTTCTTTCTCCCAATTCTTTTTGCACAAAAAGGGTTCGATCTGTCAAGTGAGGAACAATTACATTGGTTCTATTCTTAAGAATATAAGGCCTGAATTGTTTTACCGCTTTAAAAACCGCATACGCCTGTTTATCAATAGCAGGATAATTCAATTCATCCCCTTGTAACCCAGTGCTTATGAATGATATGGGGTATTCCTGTCCCCTTTCTTCCCTCTGTGTAAGCATTGTTGCGAGTGAGATATCAAAAGAAAAAGTGTATAGGATAAAATCTTTATCAAAATCAAGACTTTTGAGGGAAGGTGCATGGGCTGTTGCTGCTTTGATATCATTAAATGCACCCTTTTCTATGCCAGTCCATTTAAACTACATACTTTGCTTGACCATTTGTTGCAAATATTTTACTATTTGAGCAAAATCAAGAACAAACCTTCGCACAAAATTTATAGTCCCCATGAAAGATTGCATTCCTTTGTTATTGTGGGGTAAGGGAATCCGTGCTATAGCTTCTATCCTCTCTAGGTCTATGGAGATCCCCTTTTTAGAAATGATGTGACCCAATAGCTTTCCTTCTAATACTGTGAAAACACATTTCTTAGGGTTCAAAGAAATACCATATTTTTGACAACGGTAAAAAATTTGCTTTAGATGAAACATATGTTCTTCTCTCCTTTTGGAGAAAAATGTTATGTCATCCAGATAAACTACCACGCCGTGGCCAATCAAACCACGAAAAGCTATATCCATTCCGCTTTGGAAGGTTGCTCCAACATTAATGAGACCAAAATGCATTCTTCTGTAATCAAAATTCCCCCACTTTGTCCTAAAGGTGGTCTTTTGCCTATCTTACTCTGCTAATAATACTTTGTTGTAGCCTAAAAACTAGTCTAATAAGGAGAACAATTCAGAGTCTGAAACCATCTGTAATATTTTCTCCATTGGCAGGACTAGATAATTATCCTTGTCTGAGGCATGATTCAAATTTCTGAAATCTACACATAGTCTTATTTCACCAGACGTTTTCCTTACCGGTACTAAATTCGCCACCCACTCTGAGTGTCTAACTTTGAAAATAATCTTCGCATCAAGTAAATTTTTTACTTCATTTTGAATCAGGGGTTCCATCTTGGGCTGCATCTTCCTTAGTGGCTGCTGAAACAGTTTCACCCCTGCTTTAATTGGAATAACATGTTCGATTGTGCGAGTGTCATAAGTCTTCAGATCCTCGTAAGTCCAAGAAAAGACATCTCTATTTTGTTGAAATAAACTTATGAATTTGCTTCTCTCACTCGGTGAGCAACATTTCCCCAAGTTCACATACTTGGGGTTCGGTTTCTGTCCAAAGATTAACCATCTCATACTGCATATATGAACTGTCTGTTTTGACACTGGCTAGCTTTCTGAACTTGTTATTCAAATCAAACATTTCCTCTAATGTTCTAACCCCTTTAAGTATGAAGTTCCATCTTTGGAGATTGGATTGATGTTCTTTGTCATCAATCACAAAGTCTTTGAAATTCTCATCATTTGTTAAAAACTACAAGATTTGTGGATCGTCATCGAACACCCTCAAATTGGTGATATTGTCTGGTACAACTCGCCTGAAAACCAATTCGATTGAGCATCTATTATTAGTAGGCACTAATCTTGCAACAGAAGTAGCTAACAAATCAGCTGCTGCATTTTTCAATCTAGGAATCAAAATGATATTAAATGCATTAAAATTTGTTATAAGCTCCCAAACTTCATTTTTGTATCCCTTTAAATGCGGTGACAAACAATGAATTGTATTTCGAACCTGTCTAACAATTATTTCAGAATCACCAAAAACCTTTAGATTCCTTACTTTGACTTCAATAACCTTCTCTAAGCCCTGGATTAAAGCTTTATATTCTGTTGTGTTATTAGTACATTCGAACTCTAATCTACAAGAAAGTTTTTTTATTTTATTTATCAAATCAATCAGGATACAATCAGCTCCTGATCCTTCCTGAGTTTTAGAACCATCAAAATATAACAAACAAAATATATCTTCTAACTCTGCATAATCAACACTACTTTCTAAATTAGAAGCTAAATTAACTATGTTACAATCAATCCTATCATTTCTAGAAAACTAAAGGAGCTCGGACTGTGTATTTGATTCACTTCTGGCTTCTTCCACCTCATAGTTTCTAGGTTCAAGCTATATGAAATAGTTACCCAAAACTGAATGAGAGAAATTTACAGGCTCTTCCCTTCTAGCTGCGTCACATTATGCTTATGTGTGGTTCCCTCATCACTTTGATATGATTCTGATAGTTCTTATAGGGAAACCAAAAGTGTGACAAGTTAGTTGCAAAGTATCCTTCTAGTTTCACAGACCAGTCTCTGCTCAAGATCAATCCATATGATTCTGGTATATCCTCTACCATGATGGCTATAAATTGGCAAACTCTTTCATCCGCAGATAATCGTATCAGCACATTCTTCATTTCTCCTACCACCTTGAATGCTTTTCTATCCAACTGGATGATTTTACATGAAGAAGGTGTGGGTTGTCCATTTATCTTTCTATAGACTGAAAGAGGCATAACATTAGAGGATGCTCTAGAATCTACCAAACAATTGTGTACATTGTGATTGAAAATTTCAAAAGAAAGTAGAAATGGTAATGTTTGGGATTTAGATTTTCCCCTGATGGTAGCTTCACTAATCTCTTCCTCCGATTGAAAATTATCTTGGGATTTACTGGTTTGTGGATCAAAGGCTTCCAAGAGTTTCTTTCTTTGTTGAGGTAAGTTACACATTTCAAATAGAGAAATATTTTCCTTTGTTTTCTTGATATATGTCATTTCCCATATCACATTCTACCGAACTTTTCTTGTTACTCTCCATTTTAATTTCCGCAACCTTCACAGGCTTACTGACTGTTGTGACTTTTTCCGTAGCGATGACCAAATTTTAATTAGGAGGTGTTTGTGTATTACTATTGAATTTCTTCATACTCTCACAAATCTTCCTAATCTTGGGCAGTAATAGATTTTCCTCTGCCAATGGTCCTTTTCTTCTTGTTGTGACATTGATTGCTAAAAGTTGTATTTCCTCAGTAGGTTCCTCCTCTTTTAACCCCAACATAGGTGCACAATCCCATAATACTATTGTTGTTTTAGGAAGTTCCTCTTGTTCGTTTTTTCTTTCTTTTTCTACTTCAGGTTCGTTTATTTGAGTGTCTAAAATTTGGTTCATAACCAGAGTCATCGAATTTATCCATTGTGGACAAATTTTCATAGAATGGGGTTCTTGATGAAAAGTGAAAAAATTATCCATTCCAACTTTAGTGAAATTCAAAACAGAAGAACTGTGCGTAGGTGGTTGGGATGGACCACTTTCATATCTTTTCTTGAAGAATGGTTTGAACTATTTCCTGACTGAGTTAGCTTCTTTGTCTTTTTTTAAATCAACAATTTTGTTGGATAAAATTTGTACCATTTTAACAATATTTTCTAATTCACTTGAATGTTCCTATTTAGGTCTAGTCAACAACAAAGGTTTCTTACTGCTAAAAGTCCTTCCATCTAATTTTGCAGTGTGCTTGTGTATACTTTCAAGTTCAACCTCTACATTTTTGGCTTCTTCATAAGTTTCTACCAAAGAAGTATTTATTGACCTCTTAACAAACATTGCTATGTTGGGGGAAAGTGTTGAAGTATAATATTCCGTTAAAGTTTCCTCAGCAGGTTTTATGGCAGCACTGAAATTATTTAAATGGGCAGCAAACCTCTGACTAAACTTCTATACTTTCTCTTTCTTGTCCATCCTTAGAGCAAGTAATTCTTTCATGAGAGCGACAGTGGTTCTTTGGCTACCAAACTTGCCTTTAAAAAATCTTTCAAAAGTATCCCAATTCATTATAGAATTTGTTGGTAAACCAAAATACCAAGCTAATGCTTTAGCTTTGAAAGTGTGTGGAAACAGTCTACACATTACATCTTCATGCTGTACCACTAAAATCTCTAGAGCCAAGAGAAAACTCTGCAAGTGATCATCCACATAAATGTCTTCTCCCGGATCAAACTTAGGCAATGACTTATCTGCATTTTGAGGCAAAGCATGCAAAGGAGTAGCCAGGTTGAATGGAGTTCTAGCTATCCAAGTTGGTGGTAGATTAGGTTGATTAGCATTTGGGGTGCATTTGGCTCCATGATTTTGTGAGGATATTGAGGCGAAGATTGAATAGGTGACTGCAAAGGTGATTGAAAAGGTGAAAAAAATGGGGAATCCAGTCCCAACTGATTAAGTGGTTGAACAATTTCTTGTAAGGACAAATTCACCAATTCTTCGAAATTTCCCACCAAGATTGAATCTTCCATGTAAGTGGGTGTTCTTCTAGGAACTTTCCTTCTTGGTAACTCATGTATTGTCTGCAACCCTCCAAGCTTCTTCACATAAGAACTTGTGTGTCTTCTTAAGTGATTAACTACTTCAAAAGGAACAGGGTAAATGTGTTATGGAACTTCTACTTCAAGGTTTACTTGTTCTTCAGGAATGCAATCTTCAGAAAAACTAGTTTAAAAATTATTACCAGTGGAAAAGTTTCAAGTAAACGGCTTTCCTCTGACAACCATGCACTGGTGGCCCTCCTTCTAGCGCCAAAACTGTTGATACCTAGAAAATCCCAGGTACCGACAGTAGGGATTCTCCTCAATAACTATTCCCAATTAGATTGTTTATCGTTTGGAGTGGGGAATCCATCCGGTTAGTGACCCGAATATCATAGAATTAAAGGAATGTTTAAATCTATTTTACCGGTTGCGGCCTAGTCCACCATTTATGCTATTTTTTATATTTTATAATGAAATGCAAGTGCCTATACTAAATGCAGGTGATTGCCAAAACAAGAACCTCCCAAGTGGTTAGTCGCATAGTGAGCTGCGCGGGGTCTTACCTCTCTCCTTACACGAATCAATTGTCCATCAATTACCCAAAGCAAAGAACAACTAGTCTAATCTAATCTATTATAAACTATCCATGGGGAGCAAAATTTATATCAGAATGAGTAATGTACTGTATTATTTGTGCATAGAATTCTATAGATAGTTGTTAAACTCTGAATACATGAATATAGTAGAAAAAATAACACAAAGATAACATTGTGAAGTTAAAGCATCCATTACTCATTAGTTGTACAAGATTCAGAACATCAGATGACATCATTCATATACACAAAAATAAATCAACAAGTTAAGAATGATCTCACAGATTGTACAGCATGCCAAAACATAAATAATTCTTCATTCAACGATCCAAACAAGCCGTTTTGAAGCTCATACAGTCCTTCCTCTAGTGAAATTTAGTTCTCTTTATTATAAAAATAAATAGTTCTCATTACAAAAAGTTTTAGCATATGTGTGCCAGAAAAAGTCCCCTTCTATATTCTACTCTACCTTTAATTATACATTTACAAAATCACTTTTGGTTGTCCATGCCCTTTGGGCTACCCTAAGTCTTTGATTACAATTTTTTTCCCTCTAGTGTGCTCACTAGGAAAATGGAATAAATACAAAATATTACATAAAATTCTCCACATATGAATAAAACAAAACAACCTAGGTGGGCCCAACCAATCCATCCACAAATTGCTTCCACATAGGTGCATCTGCAGCTATGGTTTTGAAGTCCATAGGTTCTAATATTCTGACTAACACTTCATGCAAAGCCAATCGCGACCTTATCTTTGCTACCTTCTATGGAGTGACTCTAAGCTGGTCCTCCAGTAAGCAATTGTTGATTGCAGCTTGGGCGACTAAACCTTTTACTATTTTCTCATTTAGACCTTTAATCTGTTGGATGTTGAGCTCATCTTCTTGCAACCTATCATGAAGATAATTCAAATGTTCTTCTTGTCCTGCACATTCTAGAAGTCTCATGGATGCAGAGGTCTGGCATCTGTTATGCATGGTGAGCACCCTTTTGTAAAAGTCCATGAATTTATCCAATGTTTTCCCAACTACGGTTGTTAGTCTGGCAGCATCCTTGCTGCTGTAATCCATGAGCCCATGCTCAATATGCAAATTTTCTATACTCTTTTGAGGTGCATTCTATGGAAGTTCTTCAATGGTCTCCAACCAAGTTAATTGACCCTGGATGACTTCTACAATTCCTTGGGTTCTTGTTATGAATTCGGTCGATATTACCGATATCTCTTGCAATCTGGTCTCAGCTTGCTTAATCTTGTAGAATTCCTTTGTAAGTTTTAACTGCACTTGATAAATTTTCCTCCTGAGCAAGAAGGCGTGCTCTCGGAGTGGTGTGATATCCATTTTTCGCTCATTTGCTTCCTTATACAAAGTCTCCAAAGAACTATTTTGTGCCTTCAATTCTGCAACTCGGGCTCTTAAGTCCTCTGCTTCAGTATCAGCTGTGGCCCTTTTTGTTTCCAACTCTGAAATTTTGCCTTCTAAGTCTTTCTTTTCTCCACTAATAATGGTATTTTACAATACCAAGGCATCCCTTTTTGCTTCCAAAATATGATAGGCCTCTTGGAGCTTTTCTAAATCCCAAAGGGTGGCATCATACTTCCTCTTTGTCTCTCATCCTACTCCTTGCTCTTTCCTCAAGGTCTATTTCATTTGTGCCATCTTGTTTTTGTATTGGTCAACTGCTCCTTTCACCTTGCTAACATTATAAACATTTGCCTGTGCAGTTGCAAAACCAATTGATGCCATCTACTCTAGATCTTCATCTACATTTTTTACAATAGTTTTCTCCATAGCCGTGGTAAAGTCAGGCTGGGTACCCATTTTGAATGTCTTCTTGGATCTCCATACAATGGTTTTCCTTTTGGGGTTAAAGAATACATTATCCAAACTTGCAACCTCATGCTGCTTAGATGGAGTGAAAGGTACCAACCCTAACTCCACAATAGGGAGGTGACCTCCTGTCAATATATCTCCCGACGTGGAAGGGAAACTTTCTGGATTATATTGAGCAGTATTTTTCTCTTGATTTTCCCTATATTGATCTTCCCTATCTTGATAGTCTTGCTCCTTTCGTCTTAGCTCCTCAACTGTCCTATCTGCTTCTTATTTTTCTCGCTTAGCTAACTCCTTCTGTGTTCTTTCTTCCTCTTCCTTTTCTCTAGCAGCTTCTTCTTCTTCCTTTTTTCTAGCAGCTTCTTCTTCTTCATTTTCTCTCTGGGACTCTTCAGCCAACAATTTCCTTGCACCTTCTACTAATCTTCATATTGTTTCTTCCTTTTCCATCTGTGCAGCTTCTTCTTCTTGTCTTTTCTGTTCAGAGGTACTGCTGCTGCTGCCTTTTCCTCCTTTGACCATGATTTTCTTCTTGAGATGCTTGTTTAGATTAGTGATATTAGAAGCATTCTTATGTACTTCCTCTTCTCTTTCGAAATGTTCAGAGTACTCGAAGTTTACTTTCACAAGTGCACGATGTGCATCCACCTTACCCTGAGCATCATTTATGTGAAAAATATTTTCACCAAAATGGAAGATTTCCATATATTTCACAAAATCTGGTGCACTTTTAACCTTGGAAAACTTATAACTACTGACATAGAATGGAATTGGCGGGAAAAAAGCCTTCTTCATATCAAACAAATAACTCCCGATACCATCTAAGAAGAACTGTCTTACTGCTTCTTTATGTACTACATAATCAATGGCATACTTGGGAAGCAATGAAGGGGCTTTGGTTCCTCCATACATCCTCAAGTAGGTTCCCTCTTCAAAAAATAAATAATCTCCATATTCCATTATAACATCCCGAGCACCCTCAGACAGGCATATACATTCATCAAGGAAAATTAACTAGTAAAGTGGCATTAAGAACTCCTCACAAATGAGCTTGTAAAAACTGTGATATTTGTGAGGCCATAAAATCTAGTATGTTGCATAGATGGGCACTTTTCCTTCCTTCCAGCTGCAATTCAACTTCTCAAATGGATGTAGGAAGAGTATAGAGTCAATAAAAAATGATCCCATATAGAATTCAGACTTCCGCCGGAGCAATCCTTTTGGTGCTGCAGTTATACAAGAAGACAAGTTGTTAGCTATGATATCTGCCCAATTGAGCACAGTCGCCTCCATGGTTACATGGTACATGAGTGGTATCCACCCAATCTTGTAAAATTTTCCATCAGGTCTGCCGAAGATCCTATTAAGCATTAAGGCTACCAGCTTGTATGGGGTGCGGAGACTGCCAGTCTCATATTCCCTTGATTCCCTTTTTCGTAATGTCTTTCCATCCATCGTCATCATCTTCGCACATCCAATATAATCAATAATAAGACTATTTAGCCAATCATTGGTCATGATGACTTATGAAACTGGAAAATTGTAAGCTTTGGCTATGAATGCAAGGGTAAAAGAGGCAAATCCTTTATCTTCAACATTATAAATAATCACCCCTTTTGCATCAGCCTTAGATAAAACACATCTAATCACCTCGGAGCAAGGAAACAACTTCGGTTGTTTGGATACTTTTGTAATCCCTGATCTTAATATATTGTCAAATAGGGGTAGATCCTCCAAGCTTGCATCTGGGATCTTTTGATCTTGGAGCATATGATATATCTTCCCCCACTTGAATTCAGGGTCGATTCCCGTCATAGATCTAGTGTCTTCATAAACTATTTCTACTCGAGGCACGATTTCTAGGTCTGAGTTTTCTTCAACAACTTTAGATTTCTTCTTACCTTTCTTAGGCATGGTAACGAATGCAGACCGAGGCTATGGCACAACACACCAAACATGTCTCATTACCACTATGATTATAAACATTAATGCACTCAAGAAAATAAAGGAATGCTGTAAAACTAGCAAGATAAATAAGAAAGCTTTCATTTTCTTCTAACAGATCATTTCTTTTCAGAACAAGCTTGACCAGTATTTTACCATATCGTCCTTAGCCATGGGAAAATGAATCTGCATGCAAAATCTTGCACACGACCAAAAACCCAAACCTAATCCAAGGTCAAACCAGGGCGATAAAAAGTAGCTCACATGCAAGCTCTGACTGCAACACCGAGTGTTTAAACCTATCATTCGTAAGCACAAACGAACAACGCATGACCTTTCTATGAGACCTAAGGCCCGCAAGATAACAACCTAGAGGAAACATGCAGTGATTCCATGGCATCGACCACCAGGGTCAACACTTCTGACGAGGAGATGAGGTGAAAAACCAAAAGCACACATGACTTTCACGGCTTAAGGTCTCACAAACCCCTATCACTGCAGATAATAACCAAGTTGTAGCTAGGGTTTTCACCCTAGCTTGTGCTGATGAGCACCTACTAAGGAATCTGGAATCCTTAGTAGCAGTTCAATGATGTAAACAAAAATAGACTGAAATAAAGACTAAGCTAAAGCAGCAAAAAGTAAATAACGTGAAGCAAAACAGTAAAGAAATGTATAACGGTGATTTTTATTGATATTGCCTCCAATGAGGAGGTTGGTGGAGTCCGTTGCGCTGGTCCGATGTCGGTGGCTTCGAGCTCCAAGCTGCTTCTTCTCCTTTTCCAGTGGTGGAAATGGGCC